>DF237067.1:4053-190109 GCA_000708835.1 Klebsormidium nitens
CCGAGCTCAGAGTTCTATGCATTCTGCCCGGACCCGATGAGGACCGGCAATAGCCGAGTAGCGCACGGCAGGCCTCATCCGTAATCTCAGCACGCAGGTTGGTCATAGCCTGCTCAAACTCCACATTGTAGTCGTCAACACTCTTCGACCCCTGGGACAACTTGATCCAGGTGTCCCAATAGTAGGACTGGATAGGGGTACGAAGACCATAGCCCTAATCATATTAGTCTCTCGGAAGAACTAACGAGCATTCCCAGCAAACCCTCCAGGGTTGGCTGCATTCCCAAGATACGCTCCAGGATTGGCTGCCAGCCATACCTCCCACTGGAACATCCAATCTAGGACCCGGGCTTCCCATTCGGGTAGGAAGACGCCAACCGGAGATAATCGGACATACTCCGCATTGGAGTAGCCGAAAGGTACTCCTCAACCATTGGCAACCATTGCCGAATATCCGGAACACTGCTCTCCTTGTTCTCGAACTTCGAGGGAGATGAGGCCTTGACGGCACCAGCAATATTGGCTGTAGCAGCAGCAACTTGCGTCGCATTAGCCACATTCTAAGCCTGTTGCAGCTGACCGGCCATCGCATTCATGCGAGCCGTATTACGGCTGTTCTGCTCCAACAGAACAGACAGTCTCGCTGCATCACTTCCAGTGACACTGATAGCCTGAGCCTCGCAGGCAATCTGGGCTGCTTCGTTAGGAAGAGCTATCCTTGATATGCGTCGAACACAGCAACCGTACAAGTCGCATAGTTCGGGGCTGGTGCCAAATGGGAACAACCACAGGAGGTACAACATGACGAACCGCAGCCATACTGATACCAGCCTCCGCTGTCAAATCATACAGACTGACCCCTCACAGCCCTTCTAACCGGAGCCTACGTAAACCGCCAGAGAGCTCTAGACCGAGCAACCTGACTGTAAGTAGGTGCAAGCTCAACACTCTCAGAAGGCAAAACAGGAATAGTTTCCCAATCCTCGGAGACAGCTCAGACTTGCTTCCCTGGTCCCCAAAAACCTGCTCCTTCCCCTTGCTTGCAGGAGTAAAAGCCGAAGCCTCCGGACTGAGTGTACTTGTGGAAGGCTTCGCAACCTCCCCTTCAAAGCGGCCAATTCCTAACTCCGAGATGCTGAAACACAGATCCGTAAGTAATTCGGTCGAGAATAGACGCGAGGCGCTCCTCCTTCTATTGAAAGTGGGTCCATGTACCCACATCCAATCTCGCAAGAGATCAGAACTCTACCCACTGATATCACTGTGACGGTTGGCCAGCATCAGCAAAGTGCTGGCGGGATCATACTACATACACTAACGGCAGCCATGTGCGGAAACCATGGTTGCAGGCTTTCTTGGACGAAAGCGCAGCTCTGTAAAAATGTTGTCCTTCACTGTCAAGACAGTTCGGCTTGCTGGTTGGGACTTGACTTCAAGGATTCCCGCGCAAGTTGAACCAAGTCTTGTTTCCGAGTCGTTCGCATTCAGTGAAGTCTTGAGTCATGGAGGGGCAGTCTCAAGCGCACTCGGGGTCTGCATCCAATCATTTCCAAGTCCTCCGTCCAGCTGTTGAGGGAGCTTACCTACGACCGCATAGTACTGAGAGCACAGTGCGCCACGCCAAGCAATCCTGGTCATGACAGCGACTGACGACTTGTTTCAAGTTTAGGACTGAACAGAACTGAATAGCACTAAACATCATCATTGCCCACCATACATCTTAGCCAGTGGCATAATTGCAATCAATTATGTCACATCAGTAACTGGCCACATGCCAACATACTGGCAAACCCCAAAGGTTAACTGCGATTGTGCGGCCAGTTAGACTTAACTATAGTCCAATCGTCACACCTTTTCAAATGGTATCAGAGAAATGCTATGAGATACAATCTTGTCATGGCTATATATGAGGTTTATGCCCGTCAAGGGGAGGAAGAAAAGAGCAAACGTGGTCAACAAGATGCATGCACGAAGTCGTGTAGATAGCCTGTCGGTCATATAGCCCACAGCAGAAAACTCGCCGAATCACGAATGCCAGTTAGCAGTCTCCATACAATGAGCTGCTTGAGCCGGGCCAGAATATTACGAGCAAAAAACAGGTCAACATGTTGAATGAAGGACTCATGTTCCCATTGGTTGCAATGCGAACTTAGCTACAATGTATGCCAAGTCCCCATTCTTGTTGCCCATTCAACTTGCAATAGTTTGGCCGCAAATATCAAGTCGAGCACGTTAACAATGACATGACAGTCCTACGTAATCAATTTTTGAAAGCAAACTTCTTAGACTGAATGCTGCATAATCTGCTTGCTAAAATTTGTCACGATATGCCAGAGCGGCCTTTGCAAAGTTTGACCTGTCCACCCTGTTTGATCTTCATCGGCTAACTAGGTTCTACTTTGAAATTTACCCGAGGAAAGTGCTGCCCTTCTGACTATGATACGCCTCCCTCTCCTCTCGATCTGCTAAAAGACATCAGGATGAAACCTTCCTGGCATACTGTTTTGCTCTTGAGCTTTCCTAAGGTGCAGCGATAGGGCATAGTTGCTGACCTGTAAAGAAAAAAGTCAAACCTTGATCGACTGGCAGTTGCTTAAGCTGACATTACGAAAGCACCATACAAACCTGACTCGAGCAGATGAGAATGCACCCATGAATCCTTCAATCCTCCAAAAACAGTAGAAGATAATGCCCCGGGTTTGAGACCAAAAACCACAACTTCCATTGACATCCAGGGTGCCTCCTGTAAGCCCAGCGGCGTTGCCCCAGGCTGGTCTGCTGGGCCTCACCTCGAGCGTGCGCAGCTGTTCCTGGTACTGCTGCAGCGCCTGCCGCGCGGCCGCCAGCTCCTTGCCCCGCTCCTCCGCCTCCTGCTGCCGCGCGTTCAGCATCTGCACTGCGCGCTTCAGGATGTGGTTGTCCTTGCTCAGCGCCGCCACATGCTCCTTTAGCGCGGCGTTCTCACGGCAGGCTGCCTCCGCGCCGCTTTCCGCGCGCTGCCGCACCAGCGCCTCAAACTCGCCGAGCACCTTGGCCCCGCGCGCCCGCGCATCGTCCATGCTGGCGGCGGCCGCCATCTCCGCCACCACCAGCTCCACCCACTCCGCCCCGGCACGAGGAGACACGCCAGAGGGGCAGGCAGGGGCCTCCGCGGCAGGCGGGGAGGCAGGCCTCGCAGCGGACTCTGCAGCCACATGACCAGGCATAAGCATGGCAGGTGCAAGGAGAATGAAAGGTCACACAAATACACAAGCAGAAGCCCTCCTCTTGAGAGATTCTCGACAATTTGGAGGTTGACATGTCAATGACGACACCAGAGTCAAGCAACAGAAAGACGGACAACTTGGAAGCAAAAGTTGCTCTTCATGTTGCATACTTGTCTTTTTCTACCTCTGCTGTGCAAGATCTTCAGAGACTGACAAAAATGTAAATTAGAGCATACCCCAGAACGAAGGGGGACTCAACAACAATGGCAATAGCAAAATGTTGCAAAAGCAAAGCAGACTGCTTGTCCTTTCCAAGGTCAGGACGCATATGGTCCGAGTCACTTACCTTGCGTGGTTCCTCTGACGTCTGTGCTGTGTGTTGCCCCCTTTTCAGCAGGTCCAGGTGCCGGCGCCGCTGCCTCTGCTTGCGAGGAGAGGCGCAGCTGCGTGAGGCACTGGATGGCGGCGTCGACGTTGTTCTCACACGTCTGCAGCACCTTCACCAGCACCTGCACACCGCGCACCACCACAGCCGTCATGCGCGGCGCAGAAGCAACTAGGAGGGGGGCCAGCCAGAGGGCATGCAGCAGCCGTAAGGATGCCCAGCCAAACTTGACAGAGGCTGCTAAACAAGGTTGGACATCTGCAAGCAGCATTTGTGAGCGAACTACCCAATGCAGCTCTAGTACAAAGACCCGAAAGCGCAACTGCTTTAGGACCCAAACCCTGCAGACTGCGGACGAGATCAGGCATTTGCTCCAAAGGAAGACTTGTATACAAAGCAGAGCAGAGAAAGGGAAGAGGAAGGGAAATCAGGGTTCCCGCTGAGCAGAAGCACAACGGAGAATCAAGCGAGGACCATCTTTTGTGGCTCAAGGCCGTGCGCTCAAACTGTCTCACATAATCTTTCATTGAACCAGAAACGCAAAAAGCGGCAAAGCTCCCACAGCATGACAAGAGGGAGAGGCTCCACAGGCTAGGGAGGGTACCTGAGTGTCCATCTTGGGAAAGTGCCTGCGCAGTTGGTCTACTGCGTCATGCACGCTACCCCCTGGCCCCGCCCCTGTGCCCCCCCCCTCTGGGCCACTTGTAAGGGGTGGGGACGGAGGGAAGCGGTGTGCGGGAGAGCCCCCGTAGCGCACGCGCTTGGACGCCTTGGGTGGAGACCAGTCAGCAGGAGAGTCTTCAAAGAAAGACCGCTTCCCGCAAACGACCGCAGACATCAATCCTGGTTGTACAACCCCACCGAACCCTTGACGCGGAGATGTGTAAGCGGCAACACGAGCATGGAGCCGCAGGTTTCCTCAACTTTCTTCTTTGCTTGCCAAAAGGCCGCCAATCTTTCCAAGCTCCCCCAGCGGCTGGCCAACGCAAGCACAGGCGTCCTAACTTCAGAAGCGACTTCAGAAGTCTGAAGGCGGGGCTGCAAGGCACCGTTTTGAGGGCGTTTTGGACAATGGAAGCGCCTTTGCCTACTGCCGGAGACTTAAAGTTGCTGGATCGTCTGCTGCACAGCACCGACTCGGATGGCGTGGGCAGGACGACTCCAGTCTAGTAACCCAGGCAGCATCGAAGGCAATAACCCCGATTTGCCGGGTCAGTTTCCTGAGTGCCTGTCGCCTCAGCCCGGGGTTCTGATATCAATAGGTCATCCTTTACCAAGCACCCAAGCTCCGAAAAGTGCGGTCGGTCGAGTTCATTCGTTAGAAAAAATCCTATGGATACACCCTTCGGGCTGTAAAATCTGAGGTTAATAGTTATACTTGGATGTAGGCCGTTGGATGGTGCGAATGTCAGCAAACTCGAATTTTGGACCATCGATTCGTCTGTTCTTGACGATTTTCTTGACTCTTTTAATAATTGAGGCTGGGTACATAGATCTCAAGTGGATTTGTGGTGTACACGAAGAATTTCAGACCGAAAGTCTTGAATGTCGGCACGTGAATTTGAGCGGAAATTATATAATACCCACAATCTCGGCAGATTAGACACTGAGACTCTGGCGCAAGGTAGCCCATCGACCGGGACAAAACATGGATTGGAAACTCACCGACTTTTGCGGTATCAATGATTGGCAGAGCTTGTACTCCCACTACGTGTAACAGACTGTACCTTGTACATCCCTGAGTGAAATAGAGGTTGTTGATGGGACCTTTACCGGAATTTTCGCACGCGCAACGCATGACCCAGGTTTCACATTTTTTCCACGTTCCCCAGTTCGAATCCAGATCGATTGGTGGTGGGTCACCGTGGGACTCGGAGCTGGAGCCTCAGGTAGGCGCCATCGAGATTCGAAACATGATTCCTCGCGAGGCAAAGTTTAACCTGGCACAAACCCGACTTGCGGATCGCCCGGGCCAATGAACTTTGAAGTTAATTGGAGAAGACAGAATCTGATTCGAAACGGAATCTCAAACCAAGGTTTTAAACCAGGCCCTCGACGACCCCTCGTCATTGCACTGTTCAAAGTGACTGATGTTGAACTTGAAGGGGGGATCCCGGATCCTGGAGGCAGAGACTCAGACTCAGAGGGGCACAAACGGCGCGCCATTACACAGGGCACAGGGCCATCAGGACGGCCATCACGGTGATGAAGCATAATTGTGAGGGGGCTGGTGAGTTGGTGGCGGCTCCTACTACTAGTATCAGCGGGCTTGTGAGAATCAAGCAAGAGGAAGTGCGAGTACACCGCGTCTCTGTGGCGTCCATCTTACCCTCGTTGATAATGAGCAAGGCAGCCTGATCGGAGCAGTTTATGGGTTGGTCCACAGCATTGCAACAATCCCCTATTCGCTACTCACAGTTTTGTGGAGCTGTGCCTGAGAATTGTCAACAGAGGATTGGCGCTGCAAGAGCTGGGTGCTGTCTTCCCTCTCGAAGTGCACAAGCACGCAAACACTTGTGGGCTCGCGCAGCTGAGGGCCGCCCCTGGTCCAGGAGACCGGCCCCACAGTGACACAGAGCCGGGCAGAGTGGTTGCACGCACTGACTGGTCACAGACTCGCACAGATGGGGGCAACTTGAAAGCACTGGACAGTGTTCCCCAGCGGTGCCCTTTCCCCGCTCATTTGACTGCCCCCATCTTTGCCCGTCAGTGGCGGACCCCGCAGAATTCGATTGTGCGGCGCACAGCCGCCATGGCCTACGGCGCTGATCAGATTTGGGTGGCGCTGTCGCTGACGATGGTGGGGGGCCTCGCCACCGCCGTAGGTGAGTACCGTGACAACTGCAGCTGCACAGCTTGCCCTTCTGAGCGTCCGCTTGTGGCCTGCTCCCTGGGGCTCATCTGTCCAAGTCACTGCTTCTCATAACCACCCCAAAGGAAGGTTTGACAATCAGTGCCGTCCTCGTTTTGCCTCTGCGTTCCGCTGAGCGTGCTGCCCCGTGCAGGCGGCCTGCTGGTGGTCCTCCAGCCCACCCCCGACGTGCGTCGCCTGGGCGTGATGCAAGGCCTCGCGGCGGGCCTCATGCTGTGCCTCAGCTTCTTTGACCTGCTGCCGGGGGCCATCCACAAGATTGGCTTCAAGCTGGCCAACCTCTGGGTGAGGGCCCTGCGCCCTCTTCACTTCTCTCAAGACGCACTTTCCCTGAGCAGGTCTTTATTTGACTTTTTCAGACAGTGGTTCCTGCCTGTGTGTGATCCAAAGAGATGAAGATCTCGAAAAGTGAGCGCTGTACCAGCCAGGTTCGAGGTGCGCAGTCTGCTGGGTGAGGCTACAGGTTAGACGGCATCGTATCCGATTTGCGGATTACGAGGGGAGGAGCTCTACTCAGAGCCCTTACTATGCGGGTCTCAGCATTCAAATGATGGTCCTATATTCCCCAAATTCTCGGCACAGCTTGTAAGAGTCAGGGTGGTGTACATGCCCTCCATCCTGCGCCCTCCTTGTCTGGTCTTCACAGCAAGCGCCGCTGGTGTCCGTGTGCAGTTCTTTGCTGGAGTGCTCTTCTTCTGGGCGGTGGTCCAGTTCATCCCCGAGCCGAGCCTGGACCAGCTGGCCGGCGCCGATGAAGAAGAAGAAGAAGCCCCCCGCAGCCGGGGCGTGCAGGATGGGGCAGACATGCAGGGGGCGGCAGTCGCAGACGGAGGGGACGCAGGTGGGGGCAACGCTGGCACACCAGTAGGGAAGTCACATGTGTGGTGGCTGCGAGTCAAACGAGCCTTCGTTTGGCCAGCATTTTGCTGCAGACCCTGTTCGTGATGTGTCGCCCTTGGCCGACTGCGTCGCCCGCCCTCCCTCATGCCTGCTTCTGTGCGCTTGCCGCAGGGCTGCGCCGGCGCCGTGGCCCGGATGCCCCTGCCGCAGAGCGGCCATCGCTGAGCCCGCCCCCCGACAAGAAGCCCGCCTTTGGGCGGCATCGCGTCCTGTACAGCGGCATTATCACAGCCATAGGTACGCACAGCGCTGACCGGGCCCACCCCTGCATTGCAGCCTGCTGGCCAAAGCATGTATTTCCGTCCAAAGAGGCCCCCGCTGCTCATGCCCCGATCTAGAAGCCATGCCGTTCGGCAAATTCTTTTTTCCTGACCAGTGCTGTCGTGAGCGCTTTACTGGCCCGTTCCTGTGTAGGGATCAGCCTGCACAACTTCCCAGAGGGCATTGCCGTCTTCTTGGGCTCGCTCAAGGTGAGCCGAGAACCCTCAGTCAGTCCCCCCCCCAAACCCTCGGGGATCGTTGGCCACACACGCGCTCCTCGCTTCCTCACACGCCTGCTCCCTCCGGATGCATATTGACCGCTGCCTGTGCCCCGTGTGTACCTACTCTCTGCCCCGTTGCACTTGCGGTGCAGGGCCTACGGGTGGGGCTGACTCTGGCGGTGGCCATTGCGCTGCACAACATCCCGGAGGGCGTCGCTGTGGCCCTGCCCATCTACTATGGCACCGGCTCGCGCGCTAAGGCCTTTTGGCTGGCCGCCTTCTCCGGTCTCGCGGAGCCCCTGGCTGTCGTTGCCGTTGGTCAGAGCCCCCCCCGCCCCACCTGCTCCTCTACCCCCCACTGTTCGTCCCTGATCTGCCGGTGGCCCCCATCGACGTGTCCTGCTGAGCCCCTTCGAGTTCGTCTTTCCGCCCCCAAGTCGGTCTGTCTGCTGCGGACCCTACTCTCGGGTGTGCCGCTCCTCACGTGCCTCCGTGCTGGCTGCGTGCAGCGGTGCTGTTTCCGTCGCAACTGTCGGAGGAGACGATCGAGGGCCTGCTGGCGGCGGTGGGCGGCATCATGGCCTTCCTGGTGCTGCACGAGATGCTGCCCCTCGCCTTTGCGTACGCCGGCCACAAGCCCGCCGTCGTGGCTGTCTTCGTCGGCATGGCCGCCATGAGCCTCAGGTGCGGCCCCATCTCCGTCACCCTGTATTCCGTACGTTCTCTTGCTTCCCGGCCTCGTGAAAGCGGTAGATGCCCACCTCAACTGAGCACGCATAACGAGAGGCACCTCGCCTGGGGCACGATTGTCAAGGTGTCTCTGCAAGTTTGGCTGGCCACACGCAATCGCGGCGAGGTGGGTAGCCCGCACAGCTTCCGCCCCGCACCAACGTTTTTGCTCCTGCCGCCCCTCATGCAATCACGACAAGGTACTCATCTCGTCTTTGTTGATGTGCAGCTTGTGGTTCTTGGGGATTGCTCTTCCGCCGGAGCTCGCTTAACCGACGTGCCTTTGGAACGCCGACGTGCTGACCGCCGGCGATGCCTCCCCGCCCCCGTGTGTGCAAAGGGCTGGCATAGAGGCCCGGGCCTGCGGCGGGAGCGGACGATGAGAGGAAGCTCGAGAGTGCCGCTGATGGACGCCCGACCTTCGAGGACTCATCATGCACGGCCGTTTGCTAGCTTTGACACCCGAGGCTGCAGCGGTAAGCACGAGGAAACCATACAATGCAGCTTGGGCACAGCACGATCCTAGACCTCCACTAAAGCGAGGGCATTGCTCCTGAGGCGTCAATAGCTCCGCAGTGACGGGCTACACGTGATCAGGAGAATTGGTGGATAACCAAGAAGCAACACTCTCAAGATTGAGAAGTCACGCTGCCTTTCCAGTAGCCAGTGTTATGAGTAATACAGAAGTGTTGAGTTAGCCTTGCTTTCCAACCGAAGCAGGCATCATATATGGTCCTACCGTAAGCATATTGAATGCTATTCATGTCGCGAACTTCAGAACGTCTATCCTGACGCATATCCAATGCTACTTAACTTCGCCCTGGTTCATCCATAACAAAGAAATTGTATGGCGGCGCAGCCGACAAGAATATTGCAGACTGCATTCGATATTGCCGATCCATGCTGCACATGCATCGCCGGCCCGGCATGTTGGATCTTCTCGGCTTTGGTTGGAATGAGCTGTAACACAGTAAGATTCTGAGTAACCATAGTTGATTCCGAGTGACCATACTTTGAAGCATGACTTTATGAGTTTGCCAAAATCGTCACCGAGAAGGATTGCGTATAACTAGCTTCTAGCTGCCCCGCAAGTATCCCATGCAAAATTGATTCGTAATTGAAAACCTTTAGGAGGAAGTCTCGTCCCACATACTTAAAGTTCGCCATTATAGACACTCACTAGAGTCCTGATAGAGACCCTTCTCTTATAGCATATCTAAGCTACGCTTGAGATCGATCAAAACTGCACGGCTCCCTGCGCCGGCAGATTCTCCAGCATTAACCGCATCATCTTCTCTAGAACGAATTGTACCCTGGTGTCCCCTGTGCTTGTAAGGACGGTGATGTGATTTGTTACAAAGATTGTTCTGAATACCAAAGCCCTAAACTATCGGCGATGCGAGAGCCTGAAATTCCGATGCGTAATTTTTTCTCCAATTCGCATAGAACACTTCTGACCTGCCACCTTGTTTTTATGTGGGTCGATCCTCCTCTCAAAACAAGTCGAGGTGAGAGGGAAGGGCCGTGCCAACGCAACCTTGAATGCCTGCCCACTCTCTTGTGGCGTCCCTTCCTCCCCCCGGGGGTGACCTAGCCTATTGTCACTCCAGGCGAATTGGCCATCCTCTTTGGTCGTACACGATTGTAACTGGTTGGCCTCCTTGGTCCAGAGACCTTCGGCCAGCCTGCAAGTGGTTATAAGGGATATTTTTGTGGGACGGAGCATCGACTCGACCACTGAAGGGCGAACTTCTAGTCTCTTCTAGGCGGCTGCTTGTCGGCTCTTATGGCCGATAGCAACTTCCTCCAAACGTGTTTCCAACAGGGGGTTCGCCATGCCTCTTTCTGCCGGTTCTGCCTTGTTTCCCCCAGACACGCAAATCTCCACGGTGCGCACTCACCTCGAGGACGGCGGTGACGCGCGCGGTGCCGTCAAGAGTGGCCAGCACGCCCTCCGCGGCACAGTCGGCCACGCTGCGGGTGCCTGCGTTGATGGCGGCAGCGCGCTCCAAGAACTCGGCGATGCTGCGGTAGCCGTACCCGAGCTGCCCCGCAAAGTGGCCCGACGGAGATGGCGTGTACTGCACAACAGGCACACAGAGGTGCTGGGAGGAGCGGCAGAGGGGCCTCACATGCAAATGGCGGCCAGACCGTCATCAACCCCAACGGTGAGGAAAACGCAAAGCCGGGGTAGGGAGGGGGGGCGCGCACCTTCATGTAGAGAGGGTTGAGGGTGGCGAAACCAGCGGCGTCCGTTGCTGTGGTGTAGCCGCGGTGGGCCTGGTCCACGCGCAGCTCGCCCTGCACCGCAGCGGCAGCGTCACCACGAGGGAGAGGCCGCCAGGGAGCAAACAGGATGCCGCAGCTCACAACATGGCAGCCCAGGAGAGCACAGACGAGGGGGGCTTGCGACGGGCGGGCCAAATGCGGGCCAGTGTCTAGGTATTACGGAAACGAAGAGGCGGCCGGTGCACCTTGTGGCCCATGTAGTGGAAGCCCTGCTGCGTGTGGCAGTCGGCCGGGGGCGCAATCTAGCACAAGGCGGACAGCAGATGAGCCGGAGCAGAAAAGGTAGCACAAGGAGCCGCAACAGCTTGGAAATACAGTTCCAAGGACCTGCTCTCCGAGGCTCCTCGATATATTCACTAACGAGGGGGAAGGGGTGGGGTGCACCTCACCCAGGAGGCCATGTAGACTGCGGTGCCGTGTGTGCCGTCGGTGTTCTCCCACTGCACCTGCAGCAACGCCATCGCGGGTGCCAGTCAGTGCACTTGAACCAGGGCGGCCGCACGGCAAACATGTCGCAGCTCAGACCTGCTGGCAACAACCTAAGGGAGGGCAAGCGAGGTTGGGGGCGGGCTGCGGGGCCTCACGAGCAGCGTGATGGTGTCCTCCACGGAGCGGCCCAGGCGCGCGGAGGCCACTCCGTCGCTCGCGGACGCAGTGACGCGCACAGGGCGCGAGGCTTCGCCCACAGCCCACGAGTGCAGGTCTGCAGGCGAGGGGGAGCACGGGGGCAGACTCAGACACGGGTGGACAACATGCTCGGCATAGGCGAGCAGGGAGTCTGCAAATGGGGGCATTTGGGGTATGCTCGCAGGCCGTCGATGATGCTCTGCCGGTGAGGGGCGAAGTGCCGAACCGAATTGAGTCTGTGCCATGGAGCGCTGAATCGATGCCAGCACCAGGGAAAGGGCTGGAGCTGGGCGTGCCCCTGGGGCCCCCGTCTCACCGATGTGGTGCGAATTGAGGTAGTAGCTGATGTCGGAGCTCTTGCCGGCCCAGCCTGCGAAGGTGTCGAGCTGCTTCTTGGGCTGCGTCATGGTGCTGGAGAAGAACGAAAAGGGGCCCAGCGCAGGGATGCGCGCGCGCGCATCTGCACACACCAACCATCGTGTCGCTCAACCTCTGGTCCTCTCGGGGCTGGCCACTACGCGCTGAGAGGCAAAGTTAGGAGCGATTTGCTCAAGGGACAGGTCGGCAGAAACCGAAGATGCCTTTGAAGGTTGGAGAGGGGGTCCTGACCTGCATAAATGGGGTCGAAACGCTTATGATACTCCACAGCGACCAGCACGCCCGCCTCCCTGCACAGACAGGCGAGGAGTTGACATGGTGTGAGGGCGCCACGCGAGCTACGCACGTTCATGCCAAGAAAGAGCGAGTCCGTTCCTGGGTTCAGCTTGGGGACCCAGTCACGCCAGGAGCCAGCATTAGATTCTTGACCATTTGTCTGAAGCATGCCATAGCGCCGGTGCCACGGGTGGGCGCAGTGCGGTGTACCTGGCGGCCTGGGTGAGCTGGAGGTGGTGCGCCAGGGTCTGCACCGCGGGCTTGGCCAGCAGCACGTGCAGGCCTGCAGAGAGGAGCAGCAGCGCTGACAGGCCGCGCAACAGCAAGGACGAGGCAGCCAGAGTGGGGGACCAAGGGGACAGCCTAGAGTCTAGGGGGCGAACGCGCATGCTCGAGCTGTCACTCTAGCTGCAAACGATTCAGGAATGGGCCCCTGGCGACAAGTAACACGGGAGGGATTTGATGTGGGAAAGTAGATCCCGCATCATCGGGCAAGGTGATCTAGCAGCGCTTGCCGCAGTCGTTTGACGGGCAGCTTAAAGAACTAGAGCACAGTCCTGGCAAGTGGCAGCTCACCATGTCGAATGCACTCAAGGGCGATCTCAAAGTGGGTGTCGTCTGCAGAGGACAAGCCAGCAGCAGCCAAGGTCACAAGAGGCGGCAAAACAGAAGGGGCCGGACTGTGCAGCCTGGGTCCTCGTACAGTCACAAGGTGCCACAACAACCACAGACAAAGGGCCTTTGTGGCGACAGAGGGGGAGCGTCACCTGGCGTGAAGATGGTGGCCCTGCAAAGGGAAGGAGGAGCGGGGCTGGGGACTTGCCAGGCCATGGGCCTTTGCACTGCTCTCAAAATTGGAAAGTGGGGGTACTGCCAGTGAAAGGGCAGGGTTCCTGCCTGTGGGCTACACTTCATACACTTTTTAAGACGAAGGTCACTTCCTTTGCCGAGGTATGCTCTCAAATTCGCATATGCGGCTGCCGCTCACATGTCTCCCCGCTTCATCTTTGCGATGGCGCCTTTGTAAGCATGCCGGTCAAACGGAGCTCCGTCTGCGCGCATGAGAGAGGCGGGCCTCAGCTCCTTGAGTAGACTGCATCGCAGCGCACTGACCCCAGACCAAAAGCAAGAAGGACAGATCCCAACTTTTATAGGCAGCCCAGCCAATCCAAGGTCAAGTTGCTCGCCACTCACCTGGCGGATGAGTTTCTAGTGTCGTATCCAAATCCTTATACACTTCACCAATTTTCCTGCGGATGTTTTCTCTGATGGCAGGCAAGCGCTTGCCTGAGGCATCGCACAGGACCTGCGCAGGAAAGGGGCACTGGAAGGCGTGAGGCAGCGAGGGGCCACTACCGCATGGTGGGCGAGGGGGCCAGCTAAGAGTTGGAAGGACAGCTGAAATGCAGCGTGACTGTAGCTTCATTACAATAAGCACTCAAATCGGTGGTCAAGACGAGTGCGTATCAAGCCCAGAGTGCGCCAAGACAGAGCACAGTGTCCGTCTCTGCCAATTTGCAGGCTGGGCGAGCCCATGGCCCTCTCACCAGGCGGCGAACTTTCCCAAATCTTCTCAGGTCAAATAAGGTGATGGCAATCACGCCTGCCGGCTTGTCACTAGCGGCACCCTCAGCTGTTGGGACGTACCCTGCAATGTGAAGCTCTAGGTATCAGCGCCAGCTGGTACAAATGTCAACGATGGACGAGCAGCAGACATGGAAGGCCAGGGCCCCTGCGGCCTCTCCAAGGCTGCAAGGACTGCATTTCTGCGGTACCCTCACCTGCCGTGTACTCGCCAGCACCCACCATCAAGACGTCCATCGCTCCGGATGTAATTGAGCAAACCCTAATTTGGTAGTTAGATTGTCAACCGCCAATGCCGCACCAAACGCTAAAACTGCATCAAACCTAAGTCAAACCTGACGTCTGCAGCACTGGACCCCTGCCACAGTAGCATGGGCAGCCGCCTGACGCCCATCTTGCAGTGTGCATAGCCGTAGGTACCCTATTTCCCTGCCACCTCGCTCTCCTAGCCCCATTGCATTGCTGGCACCAGCACTAGCGGTCGCAGCGGCGCTAGCAGATCCACAGTGGTGCAACACCTGCCACATGCGAGGGCCTGTACCTAGATTCCGGTACAATCGCTGGCGTCTCGAATTTGAATTCGCCCTGCCGCAACGGGCGCTCAAACCTGTCGTCCAATGATATTTCTTCAAAATCTGGGTGTAATCTCCAGCGTGTCGCTTCGAGACTTGCTGATTGGTTCCCAAGTGTTATTGAATCTGTGTATCCGCATCGGCGCCGGAGAAGCTTCCTCTTCGCGATTGCGCAAACGGGCAGCCCTCCACTCGGGACCCGCAGCTGTACAGCTGGACTGGTCAAGGCGCTAGCGGAGAAGGCCCATGGCGGCGGCCACAGCCACGCCTCTGGCAGTACTTGATGGGGCGAGCAACGCCTGGCACTCGCAGGGGGACATGTTGCTGGCCGGCTTGGACTAGGGGGGCATCCTGCTCGCTAGGTACTTTCACTCGGTCTTTAACAAGAGCAGGGCGGGGGCCTGTGCTTGGGGGTGCTGAACACTATCTTGGTCGAGGGTTTGAGCCTACCAAGTTCTGCAGTGTTTCAACTGTTAGGCAGTTGCCACCATGGAATTTCCTCCACAGACATTGGCTGCGGGGTGCAATATCCGCTGAGAGACTCTTTGGCCCTAAAAATTTGCGCAAGTATCATCTGTTAGAAATGAGACCTTAGCTCTGCTGCCTTGCAAAGCTGACTCGCACAGAAAAGAGTCTCTGGCTTCAGGACACACGTGCTATAATTTCACAAGGCCCAGAAAGCAAGGGAAGCAATGTCAGAAGCCGGGACTGAGCTCAACTTGAAGCTGCTGGGTAAGGAGCTAGGGTTCTCCTATGTGTTGGTGGCATGGGGTGCCAATAGAGCTGGCTTAAATAACATGGAATTGCTGGCACCTTGAGCTAGTCCCTCAATTCTAATAAGGGCTTGAGCTGCCAAAAGTCTTTCAACGTTTGAGCCTCGGATGCAACGTTAGATGCGATGCAGCAGCCAGGCTGCTTGCTTTCTTGTGCGTTGGAAGACCTTTTTTGCTGGTTGCTGTAAAGCGCGCACACAGTGGTGCTCCAATCAGCAGGGCGGTAGCATTAGGCATGGAGCAGACTCTCACTTACCCTGAGCCAAGCATACATTGTCGATTTTTCGGTGCTATTGAGGAAACGGCATTCCAACCGTGTACAGTAAGGACAATTCGCCACCGGCTTGGCAGGCTCATCAGCATGTGGTGGACAATTGTGAATGCTTTACCACTAAATCGCTTCTCAACCTGGGACTTCAGGAGCGGAGGTCGGTGAATTGCCAGGGATGACGGCAGGGGGCCAAAGGGAGAGCATTGACAATGATGAGGTGAGGCACGGAATGCCTGACCGTGACAGGATGAGTTGTGTCACCTCTGGTCTTCCATGAGCAGATGGAAGGTTGGGAAGCTTACGCCCAAAGTGCAGCGCCTTCGTTGCGGAGCAGTAGTAGGGGAAAATCTGTGACCTGCTGCTTGTTGTTTTTGTTCAGAGCAAGGTGACGCTGGGACTGGGCAGTGGAGAGGACCAAGATCAGCCAGGTGAGGACAAGCATCGCGTTTGCGGAGAAAATCATTGGACTCTCATCCTGTTTTGAGTCTCTCAATCATGCTCGTACATGTTCAGCTGATGCGGTTGTCCAATTGCCTGCCCTCATGCGCGTGCTCTGCTAGCTGATGCACTACGCCCTGCTGTGCCCAGGCTCGCTGACATCGCTGGAGCAGGAGCTGCTCACGCTGGGGGCGCAACCACAGGACGCGCCGCAGGTGAGGCAGGGAGGGACGGGCCAATGCAGGATGCAGACAGTGGTGAAGCGATGATCCACCTTGGGCAAGCTCAGCTTATGCTCCCAGAATTTGTCAGCGGTTCCCACATAACATGCTCGAGTGGGTCCTATCAGGCAGCTAGTGGCATTAGCCTGATGCCGACCTCTATTGAAACTCGAAAAGGTTCTGGCTGGGAAGGCCTAGTCACAGACTCGCTTCAAGCGACAACTGCACGGAAGTAGGCCAAAACTGGTGTCCTTGTTGCAGATGCTCCCTTCGGACCTGGCTGGATCCTTGGCTGGATCATCGGTGGAGCAGGCAATTGCAGCGGAGGAGGCCGTTCCGGGGGAGGGTGCGCAGGCGGGGCAGGCGGCAGGCAGGGGGAGTGCCGGGGGGCAAGTGCCTGTAGGCATGGGGGCGCCCGACTACTCCCATGCAGGAATGCAGCCGCAGGAGTATGGCGCCGGTGACTACAATCATTATGGGGCCCAAGTCAAACTGGAGGACAACAGCAGGAGGGGCCACCAGGAGATGCCTGCGGACAGCGGCGCTGCGGGAGAGGCGGGAGTGGGAGGGAAGCGGCCACTGGAGGGGGCGCACGCGGGGCTGGGGCTGAGCCGGCAGAGCACGGAGGAGAGCCTGGGGCGGCACATGGAGGGGGGCCGCGAGGGGGAGGACGGCGGGACAGAGGGCGAGGAGCAGGAGGGGCGCGGGCAGGGCAACAAGAAGCAGCGCCTCGTGTGGACCGCCGAGCTGCACTCGCGCTTCATGAACGCCGTCAACCACCTGGGGGTCAAGAGTGAGCGCACCAGCCAAGCCCCCCCGGTGCACGGCTAGCATGGCCACAGGCAGTCGGGCCAGCCTGTGTGTGCGGCTGCCCTCGTCATGGCTGAATGGCGCGAGCCAGTGCCCCGGATGTCATTTACTGGCTGCTCTGGGTGCCGCCTATGCGGCAAGGTGCAGTCGTGCGTGTGGTTGTGCGCCTCCGTTGTCGCAGCGTGGGGGTGTGACCTGCGTGCTGCATGTGTGCAGATGCTGTGCCCAAGACCATTTTGCAGCTGATGAACGTGGAGGGCATGACTCGCGAGAACGTGGCTAGTCACCTCCAGGCAAGCGCCCCCGCACCCGCACGCCCACCTCATCATGCCTGCCTCTGCGTACGCAGCATGACACACCCGCATATCTTGATGCCTGGTCACTGTCTCTCCGGTGCGCCAGTGTTGATTGCGCGGCTGCGCGTGGCGCTGCTGACACTGTGCTGGCCGCGGCGGTGCAGAAGTACCGGCTGTACCTGAAGCGCCTCGCGGGGCTGCCTCCCAACGCGCGCCTCTCCCCGGAGCTGGTGCAGGGCGGCTCCCACCTGTACCCGTACGTGCACCAGCCGCACGAGGTGCCGCCGCCCATGATGATGGCCCCCCCGCTGCACCAGGTGAGCACACCGCGCAGTGCTCCAGCCTCAGCCACACTGAACGTCCAGAGCCAACATTCACTCCCAATGCGAACGTATAGGACGCGGCAGACTCGGAGGTAGAGAAGAAGTTGTTTTTGTATCTGGCTGTCGCTTGCATGACTGACTGCACGGACAGATCCCTCCACGCAACGTCTCTGATTACAAGGCTTCCGAGCAGGGTGCTTCTTCTCGGTGCGAACAACACTTGCGTTCAATTGAGCTGTAGTCTTGAGTGTGTCTCAAGGCTTGTTCTTGGTGTTCTGACGAGAGGCCGGTACCAAAGTCTTCAACTCCTGTCGTGTAGCGCTATTATCGTTGATGTGCAAAACGGCCACCCTTCAGAGAGACAGTGAACTGTGGCGGGGTGTGCCGTTGACCTTTGCCTCTCGGTGGTCAGGGCTATCCCCCCCATGGTGCTCCCTACTACCCCCCTCCCCATCGCACCGACACTGGCGGGCCTCCTCTGATGGGCAGCCCCGCCCCTGCCTCCGGCGATGCCTCTGCCCCTGGCCCCAAGCCGGGAGAGGGCCGTAGCGGTGAGGCGGGCGCTCCGCCGTACCCTGCCCCCATGGGGAGCATCCCGCCGTCGCCGCCCCACTTCGGGTACACCCCCGAGATGTATTCTAGCTTCAGCTCCATGGCCCACGGCGGCTGGCACCCCCTCCCCGGGCCAGGCCCTGGCCAGCCGCAGCCGGGGCAGTACCGCACCGCCGACCCGCTGCCGGGCTCGCCTGCGCCGCCTGGGCAAGGGGCCCAGTACTCTTCGCCGGGGGGAGGCCACTACAGCGGCCCTGTGGGGGGGTCCATGTACAACGCGGGGGCAGGCGCGGTGGCAGGGGTCGGCTCTCCTGCCCCGCTGCAGGGCAGCGCTTACGGGTATCAGGGCGCAGCGGGGGGGCATTACGGCAGCCCTGGTATGGGCAGCCCGGGGGGAACAGGGTCGCCGCCGTCGGCACAGCGAGGCTCCGCGCCCGCAATGCAGCAGTACGCGGCCCCAACGTGGCAGCAGGACCCCCCTGGGGGCGGGTTCGGCCAGCAGTTCTGGATGCAGCCTGCAGCGCAGGACTGGCAGCAGAAGAGATGGCCGGACGCGGGGCAACCGCAGCAGAGAAAGTGGTGAACAGCGGGGGAGGAGCAGTCCCACCGAGATCGAAGCGAGATCAGAAGTACATTCTTTGACGGCCCAGCGCGGGAGCTGTCGTGCATTTGGAGATGCGCTCCGAATGGTTGGAAATGTTCAGTAGTTAGGTTGAGTCGGGCAGGAATCAGGTCTTCCTGTCGTGTGTGCTTATCAGGGGTGATCAAGTCCACACTTGGGCTCGCTGCTAACATGATGTGTCTTGACGACCGGGCCCGGTGGTCGCTCCTTCGAGTGTGTGTGTGTGGTTTGATTTAAGTTACTCCAGGCTTTGTGAGGAGCAGTGCCAACGCTAGCTTACCACGTCCATGTGGAAAACATTACTGTAATCTGTTGATATAAATCAGTCACAGGCTCACATCCGGTTAAGTTTACCGGATTTACCGTCTTCTCCAAGTGTCGTGCATAACATAAACGCAAAACATGGTTCCCCGGAAGAAAGTTCCCATCGTTTCGGCTTCAGCCGGATTCGCAACCAAAGCATGTTTGTGTGCTCCATGTTGGAGACAGCCTGTTACCCCTAAATGATTCCGCGTGTATATATCGTGTAGCGCCATGACATGCGCACCAACCCGGATACCAGCATGTTGCATGTGCGCCAACGCTGCAAAGAGCTACTAGGCTAGCTTGCAATTGGCGTAGAAGACTAAAAGCTCCCGTGCACCCACCTAAACTGGCAATGCGCGATCGACATGAGCACATGTTAATTATTGCGTGCATGCAACTTTCATCCAATTGCGTAACGGTTCGCCAAGTTCGACCTCAATTTTCCGACAATCTCATTCTCATGCAACCCGGAAGAGTTTCTGCATGTGTGCATAGCTCTGAGAGCTGCACATGTGACCTAGATGATATACCTATAGCCGCACAGAATATCGCATAATCACATTGGTGCAGATAAGCAATATTATACACCATGTGATTCCTGTCACGCTTTCTCCTCAAAAGGCAAGTCAGACATACAAGGATTTGAATCTTAACATACTGATTGACTGAAGGGCTGATTGACTGAAGGGCACCTGCCGCATGCCAATGACGATCAATTGGTGCGGGCAACCTCATTCGTTATATTTGTCCGGGTGTCAGGCTGGTCGAGCCGCCAGGGAGTCATTGTCAGACGGTTTCGACAGATGGTGGCTACAATATGCCTGCGGCACATGTTTTTCAGAGTCCAATGCTTTAACCTTACTGCCACAAGCGTCCTCTTCCTCGGATCAGCGAGGCTCGAACAAGGGAAAATTTTATCGCAGTGCGTATGCTCGCCACGTGGACATCCCTTGTCGACGGTCGTTGGTTTGAACGGGGCAGAGCCACTGGATTCCGGAAGCGGTCCGCCGAAGGCTCATCACGGTGTGGAGGAGGCCGGGTGCAGCACGGCCGCGGCGTCAGTCTGCCCAGCGGATGATGGAGCCGAAGAGGAAGTGCTGCATGATGGGCAGCTTCTCGAGCACCTCCGCGCGGTACATCTTGAGCAGCCCGCTCGCAATCTTGGCCCACGTGGGCACGCCGCTGATGTCGTTCAGCATCGGCGAGTGCTCCCCCAGCGGGCCCTTCTTCACCGTCTTCACGAACTGCAGCACCGCCGCAGGAACAACATCAGGGCCACCTGCCTCTGTCAGCGGCCCTTCGAGCTGCGGGACAGCGTCTGCCGTGCAGCATACGAAGGGTCCGCGTCCTCTGCAGAACTGGGGTGTTGGCTGACAACTGTTTCGCAGCAACGGGCAAGGTCGCGGCGTGTGCGGGGGGCGCGCTGACCTGGACTGCCTGGAAGTAGAGGTAGTCGTGTTGGAACTGCGCGAGCACGTCGGGCGTGTGGATGCTCTTGGGCCGCAGGTACTTGTGGCCCGTCAGCTGCGCTGCGCCAAACACAAACGGCAAAAACTGGTAGTCGTCCAGGCCCCACACGCCATGCGACCCCGCCGGCTCCAGCCAGTAGCGCAGCTGCAGAGTGCGCATCAGCGACAAGTACTGCGCACCACAAAACAGACACGGGGGGTCAGGCTCAGGTCAGGTACGGAGGGCAGAGACGGGGGGTGAGAGGAGCAGTCAACGGTGGCCCTGTCCTCAATGCGGACACAATGACAGCATGTGCACACCAGAGGCAAAGGACTGGGTCGAACCAGGGAGCCGATTGTAGGCTCTGGCACGACTTGGATCACTTTTAAGAATGAAGTTGGACAGCAACACCTGAACTGGTCAGGGGTTGACGGCCCCGCAACCCCTCATCGAGAGTTACATGAACTGCCGTGCCTTGATTGGCAGCTCGTACATCAGCATATCTACTGAGCGTCCAGGCGTCAGCCCATCTCACTTGCTCTCTCGAGCTTCTTTTCCGGCCCTGCAACTCAAAGAACGAATCTGGAGCGGAACATAAGCCTTTCAATGTTCATGTGTATTCTTGACTCCGTTCCGAATTTCCTGTGCATACTCAGAGCATGCAAGGCCGGAATTTCTCACGCTGTTGAAGACGCGAAGCACGATGGCCGGGTAGTCCGCCTCTGTGAGCACGCCCAGCCGCGCCAGGCAGAAGAGCCACGCCGCAAAGTTGGCCTCGTGCCCTGCACCGCCACCAGTGCCACGTGAGACCAGCACAGACCAGAGCTCGAGTCGCTGCGGCAGTCCGTAAACCTCTGGAGAAGCTCACACATATGGAGATGCTCAGACGATTTGCAAGCCCCTGACCCCAATGGCTACACCGCCTCTGACGAATTTAGCACGAGGGCATAGTGCGGGGTGCTCACCTGTGCCGTAGTCGATCCTGGAGCTGTTTCCGAAGCTGTCCAGCAAGTAGGGCCCCAGCTCGCCCGCCGCTCCGGCCAGGTGTGCGGGCAGCACCGCGGCATGCAGCTCCCCCACGTGGGCCTGCAGCTGCTCCTGCCAGAAGCGGTACGCCGGGTTGCCGTAGCGCGCCTGCTGCTGCGCCGGGGGGATGTCCTCCACCCATGCGGCCAGTCTTTCGAGCACCCCCACAATGGCAGCGCACGTGGGGGACAGAGGGCACTCGTCGCTCAGCTTGCGGTCCTCCACTGCGCGGCTCAGGCTGGCGATGAAAGCGAGGAACAGCTGGCCCGAGTGCGAGCGCGCAAACGTCTCAAGGCCCTCGCGGCTGGTGATGCGCTTCTGGGGGAGCACAAAGTCGTGGGGCAGGGCCACCACGGGCAGCGGCCCTGCCAGGGGCGCCGGCGGGGGGCCCAGCGGCCCCGAGATGGGGCCATGCACGGCAGCGCCAGGGCCAGGAGCAGCCCCGCCAGCCCAGGGAGCAGCCGTGGGGGGCTGGAAGGAGCCACTGCCGGGCTGCATTCCTTGGGGCCACAAGGAGGGGTGCGCTGCCTTGACGAGCTGCCGGAGCGGCAGCTGAGCCACACAGCCTTGCCGCGCTTGTGACCGTCGCAGAGGATGCCCTCTAAGAGTACACCGGATGCACAGTGCTGGGGGACGGGCCTACAGCAGGCTAAGAAAAGCCGGCTTCACTCCGGAGGCCCAATGACCTTGTCCTTGGCCTTCTGCACCCAGCGCTGCACCTTGTTGGACCGCACGCCCTGCAGCCAACACAACGGCAGGGCGGGAGGATCAGAGCTGCAACAGCAACTGGCTGGGGTCGAACAAGGTGGAGACAGAGCTGAGAGCATCACATTTGTCAGTAGCGTAAATGGCGTGAACTTGCACGCTGTCTAGCTCACCCGATTGGAGACGTAGCAGTCCCAGAACGCCTTTTGGAATGGTGTGCAATTGGTGAAGAAACCCCCACTTTTGAAACACTTCAGGAGAGCCTCTGTAAAAAGAGAGCAAGAACAGTGTGGCTGAGTGCGGGCAGTGTGGCCAGCAATAAATCCATTAGTACGAGCACAGACTTCAATCCATTTTGCTACCAGCAAAGAAGCAATGGCGGCAGGTTGCATGCTGGCTTCTTACCATGCTCCTCCACGCAGGCCGCCAAGGCCTCCTGCTTCTTCAGCTCTTCGTGAGGCAGATGCCCCGGCTCAGCGTGGCTCACCGGATTGCCTGCAACACCTGCTTCTTCCAAACCGTGCTTTCCCACTTCACTTGTGTCGTCAGAGTCGATGGCCGCCTTGGCCTCTTCACGAGTCGTGCCGCTAGTCCACGCCCAACCCATGTGCAGCAAACAGAAGACGCTTTCTGCTCCGATCAATCAGCAGCTCAGGACCAATTGGCACCAATTGGACGCAAAAAATGTTCAGCAATGGCCAGCCATGGACTCGGAGCAGCCATGCGGCACCATTGGCATCGTGAACTAATACTCGTGAGTTAGCATTGACCGTGACGAACCAAAGTAACGGTACTTTCGGGGAGCTCGGCACGAGGGTGAACATCGCCGAGAAACGGCATGTAAATGTACCATACAATATAGTGGTATGGTATAGTGGCGGCATTTTCCCGGTTTCACTTAGGGTGAACACAAAACAGCGTCTGACATGCATTTTCTGACAGGTACGTACCGGAGATGGTATGTACTTCATCGCGCGACAAAAGGCTATTGGTATGTACCGCGGTACTAATGCGTTTCAGTGCCACGTGTTCAGCTAGTTAAGCAACTCTAGTTACACAAACCAGTCTCTTAACCTAAATAGCGTCATTTCTCGGTCTCCTGAAGGCGCTTGAAGTTTTCGCTCGCGCCCTGGACGTGGGAGCTGATACTTGTAGCCAATCGCCTCCTTGGAAGTGTACCGCATCATACCAGGGTTGTCTTGGATCCAGCTACGCTCCTTCAGTGGGAGCGGGTTTGGGAGCTGCTGGTGCTGGAGCTGCTAAGCTGCTTTTATCAGGCTGGTCCATGGCGTCCAATGGTCGAGCTGGAAGCGAGATGAGAACGTTTGGAATGATGAAGAGAGACAAAGAAACGAGAAGGAACGAGCTGTTGGAAGTCATCACCCCTCGTCGACTTCTTCTCAAAACACTACTATCGAGTGTGTGTACATGGCGAGTGTACACATTCACTCTACAAAAAGACTATGTTTTTCCAAGCCGCCAGTAATTTAGTACCGATCAGAGTACCGAGCGTGTAAGTTCGCCGCATCCAACCTGGCTGGCTCGCATCCGTCCATCAAAAATCGGCGTTTTAATCGACGGTGCCATTTCTTGTCACAAATTATCTAATTCACACTCCCTTCTATTTACGATTGTTTGCTCCGGGTAGTAAGCCGGTTTCCGCCTCAGCGCTCTGTACTGGCCCCTCTCAAAACTATTTCCGTGGTTGATCGATCTAGTGCGGAAACATCTATGTGGATCCAGTTCATGATCGCTAAGTTGAGGTACTGTCCACTGAAACAAGCGGGGGAACAAGCGAAGCTTTGGCCAATGGATTTAGACCAAGAAAGCTTAGACGATTTCCCACCAAGCGAGATAGAGCAGCTCCTAAACAGCTGCTCATGAGGGAATTTGTCAACTTTAATTGGTCTCCATATACAAATCTGACCACTGGCTGAGCACATGACCAGCAAGTATGACGACGTCCCTGCTTCCTTGCAATAAACGCAAAATAAACCTAAAGCATTTTTTATTGGTTGTATGGTGTCAGAAGAAAGATTGCCATGCCCTGCGTAACACGGGCGCTGCCATTGGTTCGAGGAATTGGGCCTGGCAAGCGAGCCCACGGGGAGCCCACATTGTGCAACCATTCTAATTCATCGAAGCCGTTTGGGAAAAAATCAACACTCCATGACGATCGAACCCTCGTAGCAAGTGCTGATGCAAAGCGACCCTTGAGCAATTCAATGCACTTCATTTGTCTTTCAAAGAACGGACGTCCGAATGCAGAATCCACGTCTACATGTCAGAAAAGTCACGCCGCGCCTTGGAGCATCCTAGGCTTCAGAATCAAGCGCCAATCGTACCCTCGAAAGTTCGACATAGATCGACTTCCGCATTCGTCCCGTCACAATCCCGTAAGGCTTTAATAGAAGGTACGAAGCACGTACGAAGATACGACCGGGTCAACCGAAGGTACCAACCCGGTCTTCTACTAGTCGCAGTAATCAGCTTCGCTGGGTGACGTGCTCTACTTTGAAGTGTGTAGATCAGCGCACGACACGGACCGCCAAGCGAGACTCCTTTCACGAGAAGGGCGCATATGGATCTGGAGGCCAGGAGGCGTCCGCTCAAGCACTTTGAGCGTTTCAAAGTGCTTGAAACGGTGAAAAAGGTCCATACGGATGTGGTCGTCAAGAGTTCCTGGGACAAGTGCAGCCTTACATGCCAAAGCGAGCGGAGTCAATGTTTGTTGAAGCAAACCTCAATAGACGTACGGCCCATCGCATGTGTCCGTCTGACCCCCGAAGCCAGAGGAGTACAATGCGGCTATGCTACGCCTCGAGCATTCACCTTTGACGAATCGTGCAGTTTCGCTGTGGTGACAACAAGTACGTGCAGCCACGTCATGAACTCGAAAAGAGCTGTTATCCGCGTGAAGCGAGTCAACGACGAGGACAGCAGAACGTGATTTTAAATAGGTGAGAGTCCGACTCGACTTTTGTCTCCTCGCATAGCCAGTATTGCCGACTAAAAGCAGACTCTCAGAGGTTGTGAGCTTCTACTGTCCGAGTCCCGATACAGGTGATCATGTCATTGTACAAGACGTCCCAAGTCTTCCGTGTACCCTACCCATATCCAACGTGTCTGTTGCCGGTCTTGTGGTCATGTGAGCTGGTTCGAGCAGTTTAATAAAGTCAGCCGTTTAGGCTAGTGAGCGGATAAATAGGATGGAGCAAACACAGATCGACGCGCTTCGGCGGGATTAGCAACATCACACGGGAAACGACCCAATCCCTTGCTTATCTTCGACAGCCTTTACGGTGTTTGGTGAATTACGGCCACCCATGTTCCCGTCACCGTCAGTGTTTCCAGTTCCGCTTTCGCTGATTGATGAACCAGTTGCTGACTTGCTTCATTGACAGGCCCGTCTGCCTTGCGAGGGCCTGCTTCTCGTCATCCTGCAGCACCCGACACCGACCAATTAGTTTCTAATCAGTCAGCGACGAGTGACCTCTCGAAAGCATTGTTTGAAAGCATCCTCTCGAATGCGCCTCGCTTGGTCGCTCAAGTTTTCGTCAGTCCGTTCCGTTCAAATGTTCCAAAGGTTGAGGACAGGAGGCGCCGGTCACCGATCAACGCATGGCCTGATTGAGTACTTCCCGGCTTTTCTTTGCCGATCTCTTCTTTTGTCCTAATTCAACTAGCTTCGAGTTTTGTAAGGCTAAGGAACCCACCCACAAGGTGCATAAGAGTTCACCCCTGCTCGATCCGCGACCCCGCTGCCAGCTGTGGGCACCTGACCCCACCTTTTTCGTTTCTGTACTTTCTCCTCCATCCTCCTTTGGTAGAGAAGTCCGACACATTATGACGAGATGAAGATAGCCGTCGAAGCGCGTGCGAAGTGGGGATTAGTTTTTATTACTTCCAAAAATTTCCGTAGACGTCTCTGATTGGGAGCAGCACGTGCAATGTGGATGGTGGGGCACGGGGGGCGCTGACCGTGGGGTAGGGCCAGCTCTCGTGGCGCCTCCACCAGTCCTTGAGCAGGTGCCCCTGGTCGCCGGGCAGCCGCCCCGCCTGCCGCTTGCGCAAGATCTCCTTGTGCACCTCCGCCAGGGTCTCGCTGCACGTTCGAAAGGGCACGGCGTTAAGGATCTCATCTGCATCCGGTCACTTGACTATGAGACACATAAGCTCTTCAAATCTACTTGAAATGGACAAGTTTCAGAGTTCCCAAGACTGAGTATGCGCCCGCCGAGCTCATGAGCAGGACTTACAAACCAAAACCGCTGTGCTCTGCCAACCTCGCATATTCAGCCGCTCTCTGCACATGTCTCAGGATCCACGCTCCAGGAGAGGCGTGTGCAAGCGGTGCATTCCGATCTGCTCAGCGGTCCACAGCTTCGTCCTCGCCTCGCCTGGGCACTTGTCTGCCCTCACCTGTACTGTTTCTTCAGCTTGTGCCGCAGCTCCTTGGCCATGCTGGCCGCCACCGCGGGTTCGGGCCCCCTCGCCCCCCGCCCTTCCGAACTTGCACCCACAGGTCCGCTCTCTGTCGCCCATTCTGCGCGTCCCAGTTGCGCGTCGCGCTGCAGGCATCTGCGACAGGGCGTTCCCCAGGCGTTCCCACCTGGCCGATGTACGAGCAGTGCCGGGTGCTCTTGAAGCTCGACCCATGCACGGTCAAGACGATTTGAGTTGCTGTACGGAGTTTCAGCTGCTGGGATGCATCCTCTCGCTGTTGCTGGGGAGCCTCACCTTCTGACGAGCATGGCCGTACTCGTGCTCAGGCCGCCGCCGCCAAGGTCCGAGGCCGGTTCTCTTGAGCGACTAAAGCCCACGTCCCTCCCTGCCGCAGGCGGAACCCTTCCGGTTGGATCGCCTCGAGGGTGACCAGTAAGACCAGACGTTCCGTCGATTTCGCCCAACGGTCGAGTGCTGGCGAGTAAGGCGGGGAAGGCGGGGTGGGGGCTAGCGCTGGGCCTAGCACCTGGGCCGGTGCTGGAAGGCACCTTTCGCAAAGACGCGGGCAAGAGAGGACCTTGGAGGTCAGCTGCTTTTCTGGACCTGCCAACCGCTCGAGAACGATCCGCCGCCGGCTGGGGTGGACTTGATCTGAGACTGGATACTTGCGGCGACAAAGTTGCGGGCGGCCTTGCACGGTGGCCCAAAGCGTCCACTAGTCTTTGCTCCAACACCTCACAGGACCGCAGAGCTGCGGAGATGTGGCTCTCGAGAGCCGCCTTGAGCCGCCCCAGTTGAGCCAAGCACTCTGCCTGATCAGGAAAAGGCAAGACGTTCAGATATCTTGACGAGCTTGCGATTGTACCACAAGGGTTCCAGATCTGCCACCTGTTTTGTTTCTTCTACGAAATTTCCCCCCCAGTGCGCCCTACTCGACCTCAGAAGTCCGGATTCCTTTCAGTAGGTTTCGTATGATGCTGAAAGATTTTCTGCGTTGAGATTCTTTTCATTTTTGTGATGCAATGTTTAGCGAGTTGAACGGCTGCGTTGGCAACAACGTCATTCTAAATTCGAGCTAGGCACTCTTCCGCCCTTTGTTATGTTAGCGGCAGGCTTGATAACACTCTCTTCATTATTTTCTTGGGGAAGGAAGCCTCACCATGAACGCATCCACCTCCGGCGCGGCTGCCTGCAGCCCGGGGGCAGCGCGTTCTGCTCTTCCTTCCGCTCCGATGCTCCCATGGGCGGCTGCCAGGTCCAGCTCCAGCTGATACAGCCGCGGCGAGGAGGTGTCCATCTGCGCGTTGCAGGACAGTTCTTCCATCTTCGAACGTGCTGAGGATGGGTCAGAATCACCGCCTTGAACTAAGGTACAAAGACCATCCTGCAGAAAGAGGGGCACAGGCAACATTCTCAACTGATGCGTGCGTACTCTTTCAAATTTTCTTGCTTTCTGCACACCTCTTCCTAGCAACCTCGTAGGGTCTCACCTGCACGCAGGCTACATGAGCTGCGATAAGCTTGGGGTACGACTGGTTGCATTCTATGTCGTGGACTAACAGGGGCAGATCTGGTGGCAGCGACCCAGCCTGTAGACCAGGCTTCGCAGAGATGCTCTCCTCTTCCATTAAAAGCGGGCAAGCACTGAAAGTCCTTCTGGGGACGACAAAATGAAAATCGACCAATTGGCTGATCAACACGAACGACCAAAATATGCTTTCAAGTGGAGCAAACACTGCAAGCGACGGGAGACATCTGTTCATGTTAGGCCGTTCAGAACATTCAGGGTGACACATTCCGCGAATTACGTTAGATAAGGGCGTATACCTTGAATCCTGACTCTGATGAAAACTGCATTGAACAGACCACAAGATCTGCTTGCCTGCAGCACTCCTCTATGACCGGACGAAGGAATGGCATTGCTTACTCAGCAATTCAAAATTATTGCATGAAACTGTGACCAGGGAGCTGCAATCTTGGCATCAATGTAGTGCGCTTCGAGGACACCAATTGCCATCCCTGATGCATGGTCGATGAAGTCGAGGTGGAAAGCCTAGGTCATCCGTACCACCACGTCTCTCCTTGAGGGGCACTCCGTACAAAGAGACGAATCTTAGTTTTCAAGGCTTCTCAGTTGGGTCATTCCGCACGCGGAAGATTTCTTATCAAATCCCTCAAATCGCTGCGATTCTCTGATGCTTTGTAGGATCTCTGAGCACACTTTTTTAGTCACCGAGTTTCCTTCCTTCCTCTACTCGTATTTATACCTTTCTTTTCTCCGTGCTGTCTCCGTGAGCATAACAAGTGCACGATTTGAGAAAAAGGTTTTTTTTCCTAGCTACTCTTTGTTTTGATGCAGTAGCGCAAAAGATTAGTGATTACACTTGGAAGGCAGCGAGCGCCGTTCTCAGCAGGGATTCAAAGCAGCTTCTGGGCTGGAAGTGGATGCTGATTGTAAAGGCTGGCGCAGTGCTAGGACGTAAACATCAAGCCTGCAGGAAGTGCAATCCTCGTGAGAACCTAGGATGAAAGCGGCAGGCTCGGCCCAGTTTTGCCTTCGAAAGCCGCTGGCCTCTTTCAAGTCATCTGCAGTGGGGCTCGCATCGATCGGTTCGGCCTCGCCCTTGGTCTGGCGTAGTCGATCGGCCCTAGAAGCGCAGCATGAGATGATACCACACTGACGTTCCGCAATTACGTTGACGATCGGCTACGGCCGGTAAGGTTTACCCGTGGCCCTGGGAGTGGACCTTTGAAATACTGGATTGCATGAGACAACCTTTTGGGAGAGCTTGATATTCAGGGAAAGATGCCGCGCTTGGGTGATAAGAATGCTGCACAACTGAAGGCGTGTTACAACGGGCGCACGCCCCACGCAGACGGACAAGTGCGCGTGAGAGATTCGGAAGCGGCAGTTTTGGATACTTGGGTGAGGCAAAGCTTTAGAGGTTTTGTGACGGATTAAGCTGGAGGGTTGCATGCGAAATGGATCTAGGCGGCGAGGATTACGATAGGAGGAAAGATACCAAGTCCATCCTGGACCTTCTGACAGCAGGTACAAAGGATGTCGATGCTTTAGTCAAGTACGAAAGAAATGGAACTCCAAGAGCGATGAGGTGAGCATCTAAGCTATTCAACGTTGACCTTGAAGCATGCACAAAACCGCACGCAATGTTAAGATTGTCACTGCCTCTTGATAGACTATATTTCAAAGTTCTCTTAAGAATCTACCTTTGTATAATCTCTTTCGCATGGCTTTGCAGGATGAAATTGGGAAATGACTACAAAACCCTACAATGTTGGTACGAAGCTGATGCAGGTTTCGAGCAAGAAACAAGTAAGAATTCAAGGGAAAATAAGCTAGTACTCTACTTTGTTCATATGCTTTTACTCAGAAAACGTCCGAAAGAAACCCTCTGCTCTACTGTGTAAGTCTTTCGTCAGTGTGTCTCTTGGAACAAGTCACTGATTTGATTTGAACGGTTGCTTCTGAGGGACTATCGAGTGCTTGCTTCAGATTTGCAATTTTTTTTGACACATTTCAATATGCAAGTAGACTGCGAAGCAACAATCTGCATATCTGCGCTCTGCTCATTAACCTTCTGCATTTCTGCAGTTGAACTGTCAAGTGTTCGCGCTTTCCACCACGGTCTTAACACGCAAACGGTCTTCAGCCACAACGAAGTGAACTCTGAAGCATTCAAGGATGTGAACAATCTGAGCTTCTACCTGATACATGATGATGGTCGAGCTCGAGAGACAGGAGAACGAAGCAATAAGCGTTCGTTAAATCTGACAGCAACAAGCTCTCAGTCGTACGAATTGTGGGCTAACCTGTGTGGCTTGATCTCCGTCTGGAACATTATCAAGACTCCGCAGGTACGACTTTCCATCAATAATTGCTACTCCTTTGAGCCAGTCGTCTCTCTCTATCACGCTTTTCCTGTCATACTGCAATGGACAGAATGAACAAGGTTCGGCTCCAATGAACGATTCTCTGAATTCCAACACATCTGAATGACCATAGCTTTATTACGATGACAGTCGCAACTTTGATCCAGTCCTCTGACAGCCTTGCATATTTTATGCAGGAGGATCTTCTAACATGCTCCAGCATCAAGTGCCAGCACTTCGTGAAGGTGGCTTCGCTACTTGTGGAGCTCATGTGCAGAAATGCAGTTGAAAAGTGAGTTGAGACCCTACGATTGATTCAACGGATCGAAAAAGCTGGAAGAAAAGGAACAGATAGACGAACTGGATATTTTCTTGTAATTCTGTCCGCATATGATCTGAAGGCGGCGTCACAAAAGCTGATTAATAAAACCTTTCTCGTGATCTATCGTTTTCTTCTTCCTGCAGCGGAGCTGCTCTTGAAGCGATAGCATTCTTGTTGGATTCTGGCCTACAAGAATACGCCGCTACTAAAGAGGAGACCAATTTTCAGGCCGCGCTTCTTGAGCTTTGCAACGCCGTCACGACGTGTCACAATAAGACCTCGTTGTCTGAGATTGTACCACTTTCGAGCAGAGCAGGTTTGGCAGAGGTGAGCTGATTGGCAAGGAAAGATTGGGACAGGTTATATCTCCCCAAAAAACAATATCCTCGACATTGCAGAGCATCGACGTCTTTACGCGATCTGATATCGCACGTTTACGATCCCGTTCTTTAGAAGCTGCGGCAGTGCCTTTTGCACTCAAAAATTTCACCGTACCTCAAGCAGATAATCCTGGGACAATTGAAACGAGATCTTATTGTGCATCGTGTGTCTTTTGACGCTTTTCAGACGACAGAAATTGGATCCGTGGCTTTTGCTCGCTGAATTGACCTCCCCTTCTGTCTCCGACAGGAGTTATGGGCCCTCCTATGCCGCCTCCTTCTCCAAGCTGACAGCCTGCCCGCCTTGCAAGACGCTGCGTCCGTTGCTCTTCAGAAGCTCTCTCTACAGCTGCCCAGACCTGGACGTCTTGCGCTGCACTCTTCCATCCTTGGAGTTCTCAGCGCAGCTGCCGGTCAATTGAGCACTACGTCGATTGTCAACTTGCTAAACCTGCTCGCCGGCAACGCTGCTTCTGGCGGCTACCTGACACAGCAGACCGCTCAAGAACTCCGCATGCTAGCTCTGGTAAAGGACCAAAGCCTGAGTGCTGCTGCATCAAAGACGGTAGCTGCTCTACCCGTCAAGGGCAGCGTTTTGACGGCTGCTGAAGAGAAGTTTGTGTTTCTTGAAAGGACGCTTCTCCCGTGGCCCGTTCTGAAACGTGCATCCGAGCAAGAGTCCCCAGCGATCATACCTGAAAGATGTGAGCCGTTTGAACCTGCGAGCATCGAAGTAAGCGAGAGCCCGGAGAAGCACATCCTTCTCAGCCCTTACCCGTTTGTACCGTGCCGAGCAGCCACGCGGCAGGTTTTGAGAAGCGGTGATCAACAAGAATTTTCAAGTGATCCTTTAGCCAGGAAGACCCCACCTAGAGGTAGCCAGATCCAATCTGAAGCCCCGGCGTCCCCTTTGGTCCTGCACCCTAGCCCGCTAAGCCCCAAAAAAAGCGCTGGTCCTCCACGGTCCCCTTTGAGTTCCAAGTCACCAACCTTCAGCAGGTCGAGAGACCTGGCCCGTGTTGCAGCTAGTAAGAGCCCTCAGAAGGAGCAGCGCGCCCTTTCACCACCAACCAAGAATCAAAAGCTTACGCCTACGGGAGCAGCTAAGAAGGTACTCTTCTCGACAGACGGAACCAGCAAAGACTTGGCCACAAGGTCCCCGCTGCGAGAAAAGGTCGCGATGCAGAGAAGCAGCGGAGGAGGTCAGGGTCCTGCGCCATCATCCCCGCTGGACAGACCTTCTAGCAGCAGAACGCTGGGCCAGGTGGCGAACCACTTTGAGGCGAGGAAAGAGGTGTGGAAGAAGACGGCGGCAAAGAAGAAGGAGTCCGACTACGACATTCCCAAACCAGATGCACAGAAGGATATTGTCTCAGCCGGTGTCCAAGTTTCTTCGCCAAATGGGAGTTTCACTGGAGCTGAACTCGAAGGAGTTGTAGAGAAGCCGCCAGAAGGCTCCGCAGCTCTGCTGAAGCCAGTCGAAGTGTTCGGTAAAGCGGCAATGCACGCCAATACCATAGATACGTCAGAGGTAGTCCTCGAAAAGCAGACTGCCACTTGGCAATACGACACATTGAGTGCGGAGGAGTGGCTCCAGTTGGCAAAGCTAGAAGAGTCGTCAGCAGCCGAGGATAGCATCAAGGACAGCAATTTGTCAGAATAGCCACAAACGGTGAAAGATTGCGACATTTTCCGAAGTTTCGCACTTAGAGGTCCAGGAGGTTGGGAAGTTTGTCTACCGTAGGAGGGCCATGCTATTTCTGATCCGTGATCAATGAAAGAAGTCTGCTCGTTCAAGTAGGCCAGGGTTGGATAAAAAATCAGTGAGATCAACACGACGATTGATGCACGAGTTTGTCTCATCCGCGGTGTTTGACGGACCAATCCTGACAACTGCATACCGCGAACCGCCTAAAATGTTGACACCACGAGCGGGTCTCGGCCCGCTGGCTGGTTGGTGTAAGGTGAAGCATCGAGTGCAGGCCGTTGTTGTCTGCTTAATACACACCTCGCGGACCAACGCCCAAGCATTCGAAACATTTGCGGAGTTACTGACAAGAACAAGTTGTGTGGGCAAACAATTCCTCATGTTCAAAACCGATTCGCGCTGATGATGCATGGCCATTTCTCCTGACTATGCATCTAGATCCGTAGGTCTTGCCGCAGAGGCGCCTAGGTCTGCACGTGCATGGTACATGAACAAGCGATGCGACTTACAAAGATCCTGCATGCACTTGATGATGGTAGTAGAGCTTGCACCTGATGCATGCATGTTTGTACACCGGCGGACAACTGGAGTATATATATAGAAGTTCGAGCCGAGCAGAAAATGTCAGCTGCCGCCAATTCAGTCATTGCCAGGGGTGCGATCATGATTATTTAGGCTGGCTGGATCTCGTATATTACAGATGGTTGCCAAAAATATATGGCCATGTATGAGCTGTGCGCCAACACAATTGCGGCAGACCGCCAGATGTCTAGCTGCACTGAGCCGCCAAAGTCCAATTAGGACGTGTGATCAGAACACATGGACTTATTCTGCTCCTAGGGCGAAACACTGATGGCCCGCCCCGCGCCCATCGGCCGAAGTTGTTGCACACTGGATCCATTTCAGCCACATTGATTGATCGTCTTGGCACGAACGTCTATGCCGGGGCCTCTATCATGTGTTTGGCCGTTACTAAAGCTCTAGATAGGTATGTACGGGTGGAAAGAAGCGCAGCAGCATTGGTTTCTTGGTGTGATTCCACAGCCAGCACGGCATCGGTTGACTGTATTCTAGTACTGCCCCGAGAGTATCTGCAATCTTGCACCATCAGTTGCTTTACTCGAGATGAGCAGGGAAACCAAAAACGCAGTGATTTTTTTATTCATACACCTCTCTGCCTCGAAAGCAGAAGCCTAGTCCTAGTTGCTCGCAATGCGGAACAAAGCAGTCCCAATGACCTGCAAAAGTTAACCTCAATAATGACTTGCACACTTCCGCGCCAATAACGTACATCGAGAGTACATACGCAGTACCTGCCCTACTCGATGTATGCCACAACGACCGTGATATCATCTGGCTTGCCCCCCAGGTGCTTATACCCCGCAGCATCCGCTTGGACAGCAAACGGTGAGAGCCCCCCCTTGAGCACGGACCGTTGCTGAGCGAATGCGGCAATCTGCTGAGACGCCAGCTGTGGACTGACCCCCTTGCTCTTGAGGATGGCGGCTGCTTCCGCAATCTCCCTTTCGAAGAGATTATCGTGGAGGCCATCCGTTCCGAGAATAAGAAGATCACCCCGCTCGACTTCGACCTCGTAGTCCTGCAGAGCCACCACGGCGGGCTTAGGCGGATCACATCCACAACTGGGGATGTCGAGGAACTACTTCGAGGGACCGGCCATGGCGCTGGTCAGACTTTAGGGTTTCGAAAACTTGCAACACACGAAAGACGTGTAGGAGACATCAAAGCCTGACTGGTCAGCGTGTGACGAAGAGCAGGAGCTCGAACGCCGAGCTGGGCTTGTGTCGGCAAACCTTACCTTGGCTGCGTCAGGATCGTCTCCGCCTTTGCTGCCAATCTGCCAGGCAACCAACCCACACCGGATTCAGTCCATCGAGCAGGAGAGTCCTTGACTCAGAGAGCTTTGACCAGATCCAGGCTGCAACAACCAACGGGGAGCTGGAGCGGACCAGAGCAGGTACGCTGGACGTTGCCCAGGTCTACTTCCAATGCTGAGCGAACGGAAGGAGAGACAGTGCAAATTCAGCCTCGAGTCTTCGCACAGAAAGTCTCGGCCCATCTCCGCTCACCGACCTGAAACGGAAAATTGAAAGCGTGCTGCATCTGCGTTGACGCCAGAGCGACCTGGCCATCCCTCACGAGCAGGAAGCCGCTGTCCCCCAGGTTGGCAACGCGGAGCCGCTGCACACATCCACCACAGCAGGGTCAGAATGGGCCGGCAGGGGGGAAGATGTACCTGCCAACCAGTGAGGCGGATAGCGAGACACGAGCAACCGCTGGAACAAGACTCGTTGGATCCACACACGTCTCTCATCCGGCCCCAGATGGAGGTAAAGAAGTATGCTTGACTCACATTTCCACGAAGCCGTGCCACCATCGCTGCACAAGCAAAGGTCACAGGATCAGGCAAGTGGACCGTACTGATTCTCCGTACTGATTCTGTTCGCAGAAAATGGCTGTGAGAGCGGGGACAAGGAGAAACAGTCTTCGCAGGATCGGAGCCGGGAACTTGTTGGAACGGTGGTGACGTAAGGCGGCGAGTTGGATTCGACCGTTTAGTGGACTCGAGGATGCTCAATTTGACGATTATATCGACACCCTGAATGAAATCTGCACAGATTGTGCCTCGTGGACTCCTAGGCATAGCCGTCGGATCTTGCTCCGAGTCCTAGGGGAAATCAAGGGCTAAAAGCACCACCGTGGCACCAAACCCGACACCAACCAACAGCGGCCCCAGTTCCAATCGTGCCAACACTGTTTCTCCTTGTCCCGGCTTTTTCAAATAAGACGATGACTTTGACAGGTCACTTCGAGCACAACAATTCGCACAAGCTACTCAAATGGCACCCTCCTGGGGGCAGCGATTGAGGCTCACAGCAAGTGACACGCCCAGAGCTTTGTTGGTTTGCACATTTGACATCAAGTACCAGGAAGCCCTAGAAAGGACACTTGATCCGTCTGAGAGAGTGGTGGCGCGGCCACTCACCGGTGGCGGAGCCGGTGGCCTTGGTCATCTTATGTGCACGTATGAGCATGCTGCGCGGCAGGATGTCGTCGCCCGCCAGCCGCTGGCAGTGGTACATCAACTCCCGCGAGTACAGCCCCGCATTGATGCCTGCACGCCAGCCCCGCGCTCAGGGGCCGGGACAGGGAGCAGCAACGAGGAGCGCAGCGGCGACATCCCCGAAGCAGTGACCTCTGCAGCCAGGATGCAGGCAGCATGTGCAAGGTGGATGCGGGTAGGTGAAGCGCTGGACTAGTGCTCACCTAGAGTAGCCCAGCCCCCCACTCCGTCGCTGACCCCTACGTAGCTTGACTTCCCGTTTTCGGTACAAAAGAAGGCGTCCTCGCCGCCCTTCTCAACCTGCCAAAAACAAGACACGGATCACACAAAGACCAGGGCCTGTTCTGCAACACCTGACTCGTGCTGCCGTCATGCACCTCTCCAACCCAGTACGAAATTGTCTGGACATCCTTTTGCACCACTCCTTGCCAACTGAAACCCCTAAGTCGGAGCGCCTCGCCTTACCTTGGCTGGGTGCGGCAGCGATGATCCACCAGAATTGAGCCGCAGCGAAGGGCCGCTCGACTCAACCACACTGCCGCCCTCGCTGCTGGCGGTCAAACTGCTGCACCAGGAGGGGCGATGGGCGTCAGGCGATCGCTAGCCCTCACCCCACAAGTTCAGCACAGGGCATTGCAGACTGGGAAGGAGCGTGCAACCACTGGCTCTGAGTTCAATTGACCAACCGGTTCCTTCGATCTTCACGCGGGGATCGCAAGACACAAGGACGATGCTCATTCCCCCTGCACTTCCAGTGATGCCTTCTGCCAACCTTTGAGCTGCATCTGCTTCGACCGGCAAGTCCTCCTCTGCTTCGTCCACTCCTTGGCTTGCCTGGAGCTCCGTACTGGCTGCGATGCTCTCAGGTGGTGCCTCCTCCGCTGAGGGGGCACCCCGCACAAAGGCGTCCAGCGGATCCTGCTCCGGCCGCTCAGCAGCGTCCCCAAAGTCAAAGATGAAGCTCCCATCGGCGCACTCTGCAGTGGCAAACCATGCATGCATAAAGGAACGAGGTCATACTGGCGGCCTTGACGAATGTGGCTGCTCTCTTCCAGAATTCCAAGGGTTGCCTGACCAACGTGCGCCAGGACCTGCATCGCTGCCACCACCAATGCAGCGCGGTGTCTCACCTCTGACCCGGATGATGACTGGCCCCGTCTCATTCTCCTCCAATGGCCTGCTTTCGACCACATGGTCCTCCAGCTGGTGTACAGCTTCCTCTGTCGCCCCCTCTGACTTCGAGCGCCCCTCCTGCGCCAACGCGGCCACAGCGGACGTGCTCGCAGACGGCCCCTGCCGACCAGTCCCCAACTCGCGTGCCTGCAATCGTTCAATGTGAGCCCGCCCTCGCCTACCTATACAAACCTGAGCCGTTTGCTGCAAGCTTCTTCGAGCTTGGCAGCCTGGCCCCGCTGTTTGCCTGGACTGTCCATGGAGGTCTGGAAGGTGGCAGTGCCGTCTGGCCGCTGCTAAACACACGCCAGGGCACGTCTCTGCTGAAGGCACATGTAGCGCAGCGCCACCACGCCTGCTGCAGGGCCACAGCGATAGGCTGCCCTCCGGCGCTTTCAGAGGAGAACCAGAAGGACCACAGCGCGAGTGCCGCAGAAGTACGTACTCGCGGCCCAAGGCCAGTGCGGCGGCACTCTGCATTTCAAGGTTGATCCTGCCGTGGTCTCTACAGCGACAAGAGTCCGCAGTAAAATGAGACTGACCTTTCCGATTGACCGATTCGTATACAACTAGCATGCAAATCTCGTCATTGTTCCAACCAGGTGCAACTAAGACGACCTAGAATGAAGCAACTGATGCTGCGTGCAAATGAGCAAGGCTGCCTCTGCTCAAAGTCAAACCATCCACGTATTAACGAGTGCGCGGGCAACGGCGCTTGGTCTTAATTCGGTTGACGTTTCTCCCCCGCACTTCAGCAATATAGCCTTAGGTAGTGCCACTGCCAGCCTGAGTGGCTCAGCAATCCTTCCTAGGTAGCTCTCGTCCTTCTCGCGTCTCCTTGGAAGTTGAAAGATGAAGGGGTTGTCGCACAGTAAGGTACGTACCGCGCTGGCTTGAGCTCTCACCCCGGTGATAAGCGGCTACAACCAATCAGGAAGATAGCGCAAGGACATCCGGCCAGGGGGCTGCCGGTAAACTTTAAAGCCTGTTGCCCTCCCCGGCCTCAGGAGGCGGTCCCTAACAGGTAGGAACCGGCTTTCTCAGACCAGCTCGGCTGAGCTTCTGACACTGTCGCACCTACCCGGACCGCAGCTCGTTGTCAAAAGGATCGAGGCTGATCGCCATGGCGGGTTACCCCTCCCCTCCGCCGCCGGCCCAAGCCCCTCCTGCTGCTCCTGCCCCGGGACCTGCACCAGCAATTCACCGTCCAACGGCAGCAGCAGCAATCCCCGATAGAGCAACGGAAGCCGCGCCTGCTAGCAGCTCTGCGGAGGGATACGCCTACCCGTACCCCCCTCCTTTCCCTGGCCCTCCGTTTGGGCATGGCCCCTGGGGAGAGCACCGCGGGCCGTGGCACGGGCGGCACCACAAGCACCACATGGGCCATGGCCATCACGGCCACCATGGCCGGCCCCCGCGTCCCGACTTTGACATGTCGGGTTACTCAATGTACTGGGAGCCCCCACCCGGTTGGCATTCACACCCTGGCCCCCCACCCCCCTTCCACCCTCCCCGCCCGCCCCACCCTTATGCTGCTGCCGCATTCCATCATCCTCCGTGGGGCTCTCCTGCCACCTCCGTTCCTGGCCCATCTGGCCGCACTGCCGAAAGCACAGACCCCACGGAAGCGAGCACTGCAGGGGAGCAGTCCAGCGTTGGAGCACCTCCCGACGCAGGCAGGCATGCCTCACACTTCCGCCCCTTGAAGCCCAGGAAGGGGCACTCCTCCACTCCAGCAGATTCCAGCTCGCTCGCCCGCACCCCTTCCCTGGTGGCAGAGATTGTGTCGCGTGTCACGCAGAGTTTGCTGGCCAGCGCGGGGGCCAATGCAGCCAAGCAGGGGGCAGACCAGGACGCCGCCGCAGCATCGGGTGGGGCGTCTGTTGCCCGAGGCGCAGTGCTGCCCATCCCGGAGGAGCTGCTGCAGTCAATTCACCAGCTGCAGGAAGGCCTGCGTGCGCGGGGGGCCCCCTCCGGTCCTGAGAGCGAAGCCGCCAAGCTGCTGGCTCAGCAGAAGCGGCGGCTGCGCAAGGGCAAGCTGGGGAAAGCCCCCTCGCTGCACAAGCGAACCCTCTCCCAGTTGACACCCGACGGGCCTGCCGCTTCCAGGGACACCGCAGGGCAGAGCACGCAGGAGGCTGCCCCGTCAGCAGGTCCCCCCTCGGAGGCCCCCGAGACAGGGAGTGCCACACCTGCCGCGTCGGCGCCGTCCGTCGCCCCAGCCCCAGCTTTCAGCGCACCGCCTCCTGTGAATCTGCTCCCTCGGGTGCCCCTCGGCACATCCGTTGCATCCTCCGACCGCAGGCTGGTGCCCCTTGCGCCTGCCCCCAGTGGGGCTGCCAGCCAGAGCACGGGGCCGTTGGGAGGGGGGGGCTCCGCGCTGGTGGTGGACCTGCGGCCCAAGAAGAAGCGCGGGCCGCCGGCCAGGCAGCCAAAGGACCCTGCGGTAAGCAGCCAGGGGGGGGACTCTATCGCCGCAGCTTGTAGACGGCTGACATTGAAGAGTTACTTCTGGCAGCGTTAGACAGCGCATGTGAGTCGACATTCAGATATGTCAAGCGCCAGGCCTTTGCCCCTGCGCGTGCTGGCAATTCGATCAGTCAGTTGCTTTGCTGACTGTTTCTGGTCCTGCTTGGCCGCTGTGCGTGCAGGAGCGCAAGTCGCTGGGGCGACCGCGCAAGCCGCTGCTGGCGATGAAGTGCAGCAAGGGGGAGGGGCTGCAGGGGCGCAAGTCGGGCGCCATCCGCAAGAAGCTGCGCGTCTTTGGCCAGAAGCTGCAGGCACTCGTGGCAGAGCAGCTCTATGCAACCACCCCCGACAAGTGAGCGCGCAACCACACTGCAACCGTGCGGCCAGCAAACATGTGCCGGGCAGGGAGTGCTCTGGCATTGCAGCGAGGTTGGCATTGTTAGACTGCATACGGGGACGCTGTCAGTATGCGTTCAGCTGGGGGAAAGAATCCTACTAGGTGTCAAGTAGCGGTGTCAAAATGGGCTTCTGTTCAAGTAACCTTTGCCTGTTTGCCTGTCTGGCATCTCGGTGTACCATCTCACTGGGACTGCAAGTCGAGGGACCTCCACCAGTGCCGCTCGCCACAGTCGCTTCAAGGTTGCCTTCAGGGGCTCCAGTCTCGTCATGGGTTTACTTCCTGTCAACCACACCCTTTAAGTCTCGCCTTGATATCCTCCCTTCGTTGACCCCTCGAAAAGGATACCCTGTTCCCATTGCGCGTCCTGCGGGTGGCTGGGGAAGGAGCGAAACCGCTGATTGTGCAAGCTCCGTGTTTGTGCGCCAGTTTGCCCAATTCTGCGCAGAGCTGCGGCCTGATCGTGCTGGCTGGGCATTGCAGGATTGAGCGTGCTCAGATGGAGGAGGCGTTCACGTTGATGCTGACGCACAAGGTGTGCGGGGTGCGCTCGTCCGCGGTCATGCAGCTGCTGGACGGCAGCGTCTTCTCCAGGGACCGCATCGACATCCCCGTCGAGGAAGCGGTGAGGCGCCACCCCGCTGTTGGGGCCAAAGTGTCATTTGACACGGGTAGCTCTCAGCTGCGACTTCGCTTGTTGGCAACTGCCTTCCGCCTGAGTTCAGATGACCCCTGATGGCTGACTCGCATTCAGGCGTGACTAGCGGCCGCCTGAATTTACGAAACGCCTCCTGACTGGGTCGCCAGGCCGAGCACACAGGTTTTTCGGCGTGGTTCCTCGTGCCCAATGTGTCTGCGTTCTTTTCCCTGCAGCCCCCCAGCAAGAAGCAGAAGAAGGGCTTGAAAGGGAGGAAGGCCACAGAAAGGAGCGACTCCCTTCGGACGGCAGCAGTGGAAGAGCAGGCCGGCAGCCAGGGGGGAGCGGGGTTCGAGGCGATGGAGATGTCACAGGATGGCCAACAGGAGGCTGCGGGCTAAAGGTGTGTCCAAAAAGCGCAACAGGGTGGGGCAGAACGACCTGTCTCCCTCCCTCCAAATATTTTGCACTATGTATGAGATATATCAGCAGGCGGCAAGGACAAAACCCAATATGGACTGTGAGAATTCTAGCGCAGGCCACGTTTAAACTATAGCGCATTCTGTCGAGATAAGCAACTCGCTACTGTAGCTGGCTCCTGACTTGTATCATTGTAGGGATGTCTACTGACAGAATCACAGCCTTGACCTAGACCCTTGCATCAATCTGTGCCTTTACAATGAACGTGGAACTTTGGATAAGACGATGTCGATCAAGATTTTACGACGCTGCACGTGCGGGATGACTTAGTACACAGGTCATGCAGATGGTCACTTGCAGATGATTCCAAGCGTTCAATGTACATCGAACCACCTTCTTCTGCCCGGCCTTTGTGAGGAACAAATTGTTTTAGGGCCACCGCCTCAAACATCGAATTGGTCGGAGTTGAAAGCGCTTTTAGTCTTTGACAGTGATAATTGTGTTCAAGCTTCACCCCAAGATATATGGGAATTCGATGACTTCATGTAACGTTCTTAATGCTGCACGGAATCATCAGAGTTGCAACCGATGACACATGGGCGATATACCCATCTTGATAAGGATCAGATCTATTCCTCCGGCCGCCCCCCACATGCATGTGTGCATATCACCTGCTCATTAGCGCAAAGGCTACATCATTGTGGCAGCGGATCATGTGAAGATGGTGCATGACGGCGCGGGCTAGGATTAAGCGGCCTGCCCAATTCTGGATCCCAGCAGGGAACTCCCATCAGTACTCAGGACGGTCACTAGTTAGACCCATCTGTAACATGATAGAGATGCAGATGGATAAATACCGACCTTTGATTGGTGTGCGCAGCATTCCGCCAGACCATGCAGGTCAAATTTCATTACTGTTCAGTGTAGTAGAAGGATTTATTGATGAGGAACTCATGCAAGGAGTCTCGTTATTTGCATATGCATGAACGCACATATATGCACCTGTGCAGGAATATGAGTCTTTCCAGCTGTTTGCGCGTGCACAACATGACAACGGTCGATGCAGCTGACTTCTTGCAGAAGGGATCAAACACTTCGACGCCCTCAAGTCAGTCTTGCCACATCTACGATGTGCAAGGTACTCCACCACCTCTGCGCCAATCTTGCCAGTGCCACTCTGGATCCATGGATACGCCAGACGGTTACGCAGATCCCTGTCTACCATTTCTGCTCGAAAGGTCTCGGGTGCATGCGCTTTCTAACCGGCTTTGCCGCTCCCAAGCAGGAACCACTGGCTGCGGCCCATTACGGTTCTGGAGACCGCACTGGTGAGCTCAACTCGCTGTACTTCCGCCTCTTTGTGCTCACCTTTCTACCTGAGCGGCTTCAAAGTCCTGTTCCCTTGCCCCCTCGGGTTCTCGTCTTTCCAGTCGTCCCAGTTCCGAGCCTTCATCTCCGCTTCCTCATCGTCGCTCGCATCCGCATCCTTGGGTTCCACCCCCGATGCGACCGCTGCAGCCTTGTTGGCATCCTCTATTGTTTGCATGACGTTTAGCTCGTACTCCCCCGCCTCCTCTATTGTGTAGTCTGGTAGCGCATGACTAGGCTGGAACACCTGCGCTCGCATCTGCTCCCGCTCGCCACCTTTGAAGGCGCCCGTCAGCGCATTGCTCACCTGCACACGGCAAGCCCGGCGTTAGACACCTCTGACGACCAGTTTATGTGTCCAGCAATACGGACGAAAAGGGTTCACAGACGAAAAGCAACCTTCTCGTACTGCGCGTCGTTAAGAAAGTGGTTTGTTTCCAAGGCACGGCAGCTGTCGAGTTGCAGGCGAATCGGAGCACTGCTATCAAGTGTGCTGACTGCCGGAGCGACAGGGTATCATAATGAAGTCCTTGCGCGGCCAGGAACGACTCGCCAGCTTCGTCTGCCACCCTGCTCGGCGGCACTTTAAGGGGTTTGCCGACTTCCTAAGCACCTCAGAACGAGTCACCACCTCTGGTGATCAACGATCACACTCCTGAGCTGATTTTGCCAAACATTGCAAAGTTCGGTGCAAGTGACAGAACCAATCCATGACCATGGCGGATCGACTTTTCCACTCAAATTCAAACCGACGACGCAGAGACTGAAGGGGTCAGCGGAGGCGCCAGCCACCGCCAGCCGCGCAGCTCCTCACCGGTCCGTACAGCGGTTGCTGGTGCCCGCACGTGTGCACCGACACGAACGTCCTGCCCTTCCCCGCCGCCGGCCCCCCCCCCGCCTCCTGCTGCACTGCGTCGTGCGCGCGCATGTGGCGCTCCTCCGCCTGCTTCTGCCGCTCGTCCAGCGCGGCCTGGCCCTCCTCCCCCGGCGGCGGCGCGCTGGCCAGCAGCTGCTCCTCCTTTTGCAGCGCGGCCAGACTGTCCATGGCGCGGTGCGTGCCCGCCTTGAGCTGCAGCAGCCACACGCGCCGCTCCTCCTCTTCGTCCGTCACGCCCTCCTCCTCCTCCTCGCGGCTGCCCGCCTCGCCGCTGCCGGCGCGCTTGCCCGCCACGTGCAGCCGGTTCTTCTTCTGCGCCAGCAGGTCGGCCAGGGCAGTCTCCGCCGCGCGCTTCTCCTTGAACCGGCTGATCTGGACGGCCAGGGAGAGCAGTGCAACAGGAGTCAAGAGGCAAACAGGAAGGATATACGCATCGTTGAGCTGGACAATGATTAGAAAGAACCGCTTGGCATTGCAGGCCGTTCATTACTCGGGGCTTCAGGCCAGGAGCAGTCTGCATGGCTTGCTAGTCCAGGCCGAGTTACGGGCAGCACTCTTTACAAGTCTAGCACAAGCACAACCGTCCAACAAACTTTTCGGCCTTTCATTGCTGAGACGATCCTGATACGTTCACTGCCTGGGGCCGGCCTGGTGCAGAGCATGCTCACTTTTTCGGATCTAAGGGTGGCGGGGTCGGCGGCCGCCTCGCGAGCGGCCGCTCTCTTTTCAATGTCGGGCAGCAGCCCCAGGCGGTCACATGTTCGCACAAACTCCTGAACAGCCACCAAAGTGATCAAGCGGCGAACTACAGAGTCTTTGATTGGAGCCAACCGGGGCATCAAGATCTTCTGGCAACAGCATCGGCCTCAGAACGGGTGGAGCTTTTTGACGTCGAGGCCAACTCCAGGCGGGCAACAAAAGTGGACGGTTCCGAAATTTGGGATCAGCAGGCCACTTGTTTCAGACCTGCCAAGAAGCATCCGCCCTGTTCGTCCTTGTCTTGCCCCCACAATAAATTCAGACTCTCTGAGATCTTGCAAGCTGCATGACACACTGCAAAGCCGATACAATTTGCCGCACCCAAGTCGACCAACGTGTTGACAAGTGGATACCTTCTTGCAGTCAAGGAACCGCAAGGGCGCTCACCGAGAGGTGAACTCGCGCCAATCGGACAGCTTGCAGGCGGTTTGGCAAGACGAGCTGCTGATAGAGCTCGCCCAGGTAGAACGGCACCTGAGGGAGGGGCCAGCAAGGAAATTGCCACGTCGGGACTGGGCACTAACGGTAACAGATTCCAAAGATGCCTCTCCAACAAGCAGCACCACACGATGGGAACCAACAGTGTCACCTTTCACCCGATTGCTTGCGGACTGCAACAAAATAGATTCCAGAGGATGCTAAGGTCTGGACTTCAACAATCACGGTTGTTGTACAGCGAACAAAGAAAGATAAAAAGGACGCAATCATTCCAAAATACTCAAAAACGGATGAGACCAAAGCTTAAAAAGCTCTCTCATTTTCTCTCCTAGCAAAGATCTAACTTTCACATTCTCTTTGATGACTTTAATGTACAAGCAACCACGTTTGAGGGTTTCTTGCAGTCATCCTCGACTTGCATGGGGCTATGCTGTGCACTGCCCTCCATCTACTTTCATGAAGCGGAAGCCCAATAATCTCAATATCATAAACAGACTGGAGAGTGACCCGAGCAACAAGTGGAGGGCTCGAAAAGCAGAGGGCTCCGGCCGGCAGCTCCTGAGAAGCAGCGCCCGCAACAAGGGCACCAATTCAGAAGTTGGGGGTTGGTCGGTCTCTACAACAGCAGGACGCAGTCTTCAAGTTAATCACTTGTGTGAAGGTGAATTGCAGAACTCCTTGCGCTGATAGGGGCACAGCACTTTGCTGCCCCACATTTCCCAAGAGCCTTCTGAGGTGCGAGCGGGCTCACCAGGAGATACTTGAGATCCACGGTGGCGATATCGTCTTTCTCTTCATTCTTTGAAAAGAGGCCCAAGCGGTGCACCTGCACCAGGCACTGCTGCAGCGCCTGGCACCCCGCTTTGATCTCCGCCTGCACCACAGGAACACCGCCCTTGAGTTGCTGAGGCTGCTGAGAAACATGAAGGGCTGAGATGCCGACTTGCAAGCAATATCTGCTAGTTTGAGACATTGAAAAAGCGGGAGTTTACTGTTAGCTCCGTCAGCAAGTCTGCTCCCCTTCTTGTTAATCCCTCATCATAGAAACTTCGCATAGAGTATCTAACCACAACAATGGGAGGCGTCTCCAAACCCAATAAGCAATGGAAAAAAAGTCGAAGTTTCTTGGTTAGGCTCGTATGATCTTGCAAGGCCGCTGACAAGCACAAACGTGCTGGTGAGGTGGTGTGTAATTTCTCATCTCTATGTAAGCACGTCCGCAGATCATTGATATACTGTCGTTGAACGATAGCCAACAGGGATGGTTCTGAAAGAAAGATCCACTGAGAAGCCACTTTGAAGGGGCCACAATGTTAGGGCATCCAAACTTCATTCCTCCTCGAGTTTTATGCACCAACTTAATCATTAATGTTCCAACAAATCACCTGTGCTTCCGAACTTGCTGAAGCGAACCCCTCCGCCTTTGCCTGAGCTTCCCGTCCCCTCCTGAAGAGCTCCGGCAGTGGTACATCCTCCTGAATAGGTTCCCCTACTGAAGCATCCATTGTAAGGGCGTCTTAGCGGACCTTGAGAGATACTTTCAGCGCCCAATCTTGGTTGTCTGGTTGCCCCGTTCCTCCTGAGTCCTGCGAGGCTGCGCCCATGCGTGCCTCAGGGTTCGAGCTGTGCTAGTCGCGAGTACGCGCGCGTCGTCTGGAAGCCGCTACCGGCCTACCTATTCCGTCATGCCGTCATTCCGTCATGCCGTCATGCACGATTGATACGGAGAACCAGCGGACTAGATGCCGCAAATCTTAAACGCATGTCTATTACAGTAAGTAAGGACTCTATTTATTAACGTAGCCCAACGCGTGTGCCCGGTTGACTTGTGTTTCTTGTGTTTCCATCGAGCTCGCATTTCGAGCCTGCGAGCTCATGTGAATAACGTTTCGGCACGCATAGTATATTGCGCGAGCCCCCGCGAGCACATGGAGGTGGCCGCAAATGGTCTTCGTGGTGCCGTACCTTGAGTTGAATCGCATTTTGTGGAAGCTCCAGCTCGCAAGCACTACGAAGCATGACCATAACAATGAGGTCGTACTAACTTAAGAAGCCAATGCTTCAACCTAACTTAGACGATCAGGTCGATATGCTTTTCCTTAATACAACATGAAGCACGTTTGCCTGCATCAGCGAGCACCGTTAACATGGGCCAAAGCACAATCATATCAAAACCTCGCACATCCTCATATATGGACCACTGTTCCGAAGTTCGTTGAAAGTTCCTCAAAAGCTCTTCCATGACTTATTGCCTACGCTATCGCCCAATCCACATTCCTTGAAAGCTAGCTGCTGCGAGCACCAACTGGCGAACACCTACCTGGATGTGAATCTTCAGTGAACATTCTGCCAACCCTTCCCTGACCTTTGCTCTCTGATTATTGCCCGTTGATCCCTCGACAAATATATTTTCTACCTGGTGCAAGCTGCCTAGACTACTGCTATGCTCGCTTAGTGTACTGGTAAGTGCCTGTTCTACACTCCTGAGAATTGAGTGAGACTCCTTATTTCTATGGTCATCTTCCTAAACCTTGGCTGTGACCAACATACATGAGCAATATAATCAATACCCTCGATGTCCGAAGTGAACGGCCTGAATCCTAACGACACCGCTGGCAAATGGTACATATGTCACAGGAGCTTACAAAGGTGTGTCTACTTCCGGGCCGCAAACACCATGTGACGAGGTGACTCAGCGATTCTACGGAACTCCCTAAAAGGCCCTGCCGCCTCCACGACGCCCCTGATCTTTGCCTCACCGGCACAGGCTCCCCACGAGCAGCCACCCTCCTGGCTCAGTGCATTTGGCACGCACACCAAAGTCGAGAAACTGCAAACCGGATTATAATTTGTTGTAACTGTGGATGCAGCAAGACCGCAATACATCTTATCCAATCAAGATAGCACTTCAACGTCGACTTCGCTAGGCCTACTGACGGCAGGAGCAGATTGACGCAGCGAAGCGATCAGACATGGGCTTCGACAGCAGGGCAGGCTGCTGTGCCTACCTGTAGAGGACCCTGGCGAGCGGGTTGGTGAGGTTGCCGCTGAGCTTGCCGTCCGTCAGGTGCTCCACGATGAGCCAGATACCCCCGTCTGCAAGAGCCTCGTACACGTGCTTGGCCGCCCCCAGCGGATCTCCAAAGTCGTGCAGCGAGTCGAGCATGGTGATCAGGGTGAAGCCGTCTCCCGGAAAGTTCTTGGCCGTGGATACCTGGAAGCTCACGTTGCCTGCGCACAGACACAGGAGCAAACTGAGACTCTTGGCACAGCCTGCGTAGCTACTTTCAACTGAATCAGGATTTTTAAGAAGGAACCATGTACTGCATGTGTGTGACCAGGCTTACGATGTCCACTTAGCACCAAGGGCCAGACTGTTCGCACTGCAAGGGGTGTCAAGATCTACACATCCTATGGTCCACGAATCATCGTCAATCAACACAGAGACAATATTCTATGCTGTTTGAAATAGGATCTCTCTCCATGTTCTTCGTAACGTCCACCTTCAAACATCGTCACATGATTCGCATACTTCCACCTGTATTCCCATGACTTGCCAAACAAACAGAGACGGAAAACGGATGTCCGTACGGTCGACGATACGGCTGGTCCGTGCTCACCCTCGATCCCGTTGTCCTTCGCAATCGCTCTGGCCTGTAACACGGACAGCTCGTGCCGGTCGAAGCCCACGAAGGTGGAGTTGGGGTAGCTCCGCGCCATCATCAAGGTCGTGGCACCAAAGCCGCATCCGACGTCGGCCACCTTGCCGCCGCGCTCCAGCTCCTCCTGTAACAGCAACGAAGTCACACGAATTGGCCGAAGGAGCCTCTGTCCCGACTTCAGGACCTGACGAGAAGACAGCTCTGCTTGTAACCGTTGGTAGGCCCCAAAGTACTAGGGAACGCGGACTGCGTTCGCACTGAGCGGACGGAAGGAATGATGGCCGCATAAATCCTGTCAGATCTGCTATACAGCAGCTCTCTCGTGCTCAACGTTTTCCACGAACTGTTCGACTGCTTGGCGAAGGGATCGCAAGAGCCATAAAATTGGACAACAAACCTTTCGGCACAAGGTACCGAGCCGGAGTGATACAGCAAGCGAGTGAAGGACTAGAGCGGACCTCTAGAATATCTCCCAGCGCGGGCAACCAAACTTGCACGAGGAGCGCTTCCCACTCCGTTGCCGTTGCTCGAGCTATTCCCCGGGCCATCCCCACAGGCTGCTCTCCGTAGCTGAGGCCGCGGCCACTTTTGAATGTGCTTGCCAGTGTCTCCAAGTGGGTCCCACTAAGCGAAGCTGCCACCTCCATCAGACCCATCAGGTTGGAGGGGTTCTCGTCCCTATGATCCGAGAAGGGCAAGACGCCTCAAAATAGGCAAAGCGAACAGCAAGCTGATATCACACTACCTCAACTGTGGCCAGAGCAGACGCGCTCTCTTGCATTGAAAAATCGACGAGTTTCACGACACCAGACCTGACTCACAGACTATACACTAGCTGGATGCTGGTCGAATATCAAACATTTTTGAGTAGAAAAGCACATACCTGGCTAGCACCATGGCCTGCTCTGCAGTCAGCTCAAATGTTTCAGAAGGTGCATGGTAAGCGACCCAGCCTGCCGCTGCGTTTGCATTTAACCATTCCCTCATGAGCCTGCATGAAAAGGTAAACGAGGCCTTAGGAGCTGCGCCCGGAACTGGCGGCTTGGCAACATGCACTAATTCAGCCAGAGTCACAGGGGACATCTGGAGCTTCAATAATCAGTACAGGCATCATTAGCGAGCATCTATGCGACCAAGGAGCGACGCTCTTCACGCTAGCTTCAGCGCTGTCCAGCAGCAGGCGGGAACTCGAAAACGTCAAGATGAAGTGCAGGTTGCCCGACATAAACTTAGTCTTAATCTTCTGAATGAGATTGCTTCAGACCTTCAAGTCAGGCTGCAGGACGCCCACCATGACCTTCAACCCCAACGAAACATCTACAGACCAAAAGCCTGGGCAAAATACTCGTTAAGGGAGCCTCACCTTTCTGAACATCCAGTACGAACTGCTAATTCAGCCGGGGTAACTTTTCCAGCTCCATCCATTGCTGTACTCAGAGAACGAACCAAACATGTTACAAAAAAGAGGTAGGAAGGAAGCGAAAGAGCCTCTTGTCCTCCAATTCACTTGAGTGCTCCCGCTAGTGGCAAATGGCCTACAGGATAGTAACAATCGCCCTTCAGCAAGTATTGCTTTTGCTGTTGTAAAATGAAGCAGAAACTCAAGTGCTTGATCAACTCTCGTTTTTGAGCTCGCTTTGAAAGTCTCCGCTGTGTAGGACATCCGCCGATCTGTATGTGTTGATTTCGTTTCAGCAATACGCCTCCAGAAAAAAATGGTACTTTGAGAGTGTTTTGTCAACATGTGCATCCTTTGCAACTAGTGAGAATACCAGGACCAGCTTGCAGAACCTCCATGTTGAGCTTAGTCAGGAACAGACAGATTGGGTCTATTTCATCAGTTAGGTCCAGTTCAAAACCTAAGGGAAGCAAGAAATGCCCCATTCACAAGCTCAAGTTCCTTAATATTACAGTAGGTCTGTGCCACATTGTTTATTTCAAGCTCAGGTCAACCGCGACTAAGACCCCAATGCAATAATGCAGCTGGTGTTTGCTCTCCACCATCTGATAGGATCTCAGACCAATTCCTGGCCCCAACCGTACAACTTGGACCCCTCACCTTTGTAAAGCCCAAGCCGGTCACCCAGAACTCCAAGAACACAGCTGAAAGCGCCGCCAACCTGACATGCGGAAGCTGTCTCAGTACACGAAAGCACTGCAGCCGGGGCATTCAAAACGGTTGACTAACGGAAGAAGAAATGGGACATGCAACCACTGCAAGATAAAGAACGCTCCTGTTCACATACTCCCTGCGTACAATTGCACAGATGTAGGAAACTCAAGCACAAACAAGTGAGCTGCTCTGCATTTGAAGCCACAGGCATATGGTGGAAGAGAGCAGCTGATACATCTGCCACTCAGCTCGCTGAGCTCAGTCCGTTCATGTAGTGGAGGGCAGTCTGACCTCCTTGAGAACTTTGTCTTGCAACTTTTCAAGCACAGCTTCATTTGCTCCTGCTGGAATGAGGGAATCGCAGCGCGCCTCAGCTGGTGGGGTTTCAGGCCACATGTGAGCATCTTCATGATCAAAAGCACCCTGCAGATGCCCCTGCAAAGGTGCAGTAAAGTCATGAGTGAGTCATCCAGTCTCGAAAAGGAATGGTTTATGCTTCCTTATCCAAAAATGGCACATACAACGCTTTCTTGAGAAGCAGAGTGACTTGTCAAACTCTGCAACTGATCTGATTGCTTCTCGGCACTCATGATCAGAAAACCCTTCGCGGGCGCAGCAAACATACATGTTTTTGGACGCACGCGGATCATGTTACATTGCATCCCATATTGTAGCAGATATCCACCTGTTTTAATTCCCTTTCAGGATCTTTGGTGGAGCTGGGCCCCTTCGAAACTTCCTCTGCATCGTTCTGCAGTTTCAGTCTCGGAAGTTGCGACAGAAAGTTCTCCATCTTCACAAGGACCTTGAGGGAGTCGAGAGACTTGTACAACACAAAATACCAAAAAAGACACCACAGTTTTCCATGCAGCAGCACAAAATGGATCTTCTTGCTTCAGGAAAAAGAGCTAATGGGAGCAACGAAGGGATTGTCTTCCGTCTTCAGCACGGAAGCTACAAGAGGCCTTCGTTCTTCAAATGGCTTCTGATGAGCGCTGTGGCTCCAAACAAACTTGAAAGGGGGCGGAACTCCCCTGTGGAAGAACGACTTTCTTTCGTGTGGATTTGCTGACTAGGCAAGCCGCAAACTTCGACATGAATTGACCATGATGCGTGTTGGTCTCAAACGAGCGGTGGTCGAGCTTTTGTGAAGCCTGATCGGACGGCGGACCTGAGTCCAGGAGAGTATCCATTGTATCGACGGTTCTCCAAGCTTGGACTCACAATCCACGGCCGATAATAGCCAACGCAGTTGCAATGGCCGGCCGGATTCGCCGCGTGAACGCTGAGGCGGTGCCAGGTGGCAGGTGGTCTCTTCAGAGCTTCAACATCCGAGTGAGGAGGGAGCCTGCTGATTACGGTATACTGGTAGTGACAGTAAGTGTCTCCATTATACACCCGCATGGAGCAGAGACTAGCTTCATGTGCTAGATTCTTGCTTGTAGATCTGTGTTCTGCATTGTCAATGTTAGGGTCCTCTGAACATTGATTCTTGGTGATTTGTTCCGCCTATTGTACTGCTTGTTCATTCATTCATTATACACCCGCATTGAACTCGGGGAGGCTGCCATCAAAGCTTAGAGCGCCATGGGCGCATCCGCAGCTGTGAGCTCCATCGTTGGTCGGCACCTGATTGCTTCTGATGGTGATGTCTGCCGGCCCAGGAAGCGATGGCAGCGGCCCACATTATCGGTTGCTGATTCCCCTCTGACTCTGCACCAATTGGGCGCGCCTTGCCTATCGCAATGGCATTCAGCCAAGGTGGCAGCAGGCAGAAGGGGCCACTTGGGTGAACTGCAGCATCGATCTGCTGTGCAATTCTTGAGCAAGGCCCCTCAGGCTCTGCTCGGGTCTCGCTTTGTGCCCCCAGCTTCCCCAAGCATCTGCCAAAATCTGCTGGTGCGTTTGGATGCACGCAAGGCAGCTAGGAGTGGCAGCAAGGTCGTGGCACAAACGACCGCTACAGGGGCAACCCCAGATGTCAGTTTCCACATTTGTGAACTCAATCTCCTGTCTGCAGCATACCCAAGCTCGCCCAAATCATGCTCTTTGAGTATGCAAAAACTAAGCATGTGGAGTTGAGGAAGTTTCATCAGATTGAGTGTACCGCTGCCCCTGCCCAATGCTGATGGTCATTGTACAGGTGGTCAGATGCAGTGTGATGACTTTGGACTTTATCAATGCTGACAAAGCAGGGCGCATTAGTATTTAAGTAGTGACGTTTAAATTCTTGTTTTCCAGCGTAGTTGAAGACTTCTTCATCTGAAAGCTTGCCAAGTTTCTTTTGCTGATGATCAGATGCATTCATTTTTCTCAAAAAGTGGGCTTTGACAATGCAAGGTGGGGCACAATTGTGCACATCACCTGGTGTTGACTTGTACCGACGTAAGTATTGGCTTGTGCAGGCTGATGGCTGGATCAGATATCAAGGTAGGCCTCCAGTAGCTTTCAAGTCCTACTAGCAGGTAAAGCAGGTAGTGCCATTGCCTTCTTGACAGGCTTACAATCCGAGTATATGCATACCTCTTCTTGGTTGAGTTGAAGCTATGTCTTTGCCACTTTGTCTGCTACCTGCTTTCAATGCACCCAAGTCAATGACCCCAAAGCCCCCAACTTCGGCCCCGCATGCCACAGCCTTCTTGCTGTCCACGCAGCACAATCGTCAAAGTCTCACATCGTACGCAGGCAATGTGAGCAAGGGTCCTCAGGCAGCCTGGCTGCCCATTGCCATTGGTGTGGCCACCGGCGTGTACGTGTACCCCAAGATCCTCCCCTACATGCTCATGCTGCTGGACAACATCCTCCAGCACTGGCCCGTGAGTTGCATACCCACACGGAATGCTCGGAAGGCTAGATAGATGCATCTGCCCTCAAAAGCTGCTCGCATTTCCTCTGCTGTTTGGCTGCTCAGTCCCTGCCACAGAATCTCACGCTGCAGAGGTTGAGCTTGGTCGCCTCTTCTGGGCGTGTCTTGGATTGCCCCACCGCTGATGCCCCACTTCTGTGCTGTCTGCTTCGTGCAGCCGCACTACCTGGGAATCACCGCGGTGGACGCACTCCTAGGTGGGCTTCTGACATAGAAGGAAAGATGATACATTGAAGCTCAACACTGCCAGCATTCAACAACTGTCCATCACATTATTGAAAAGCCAGCTTTGTAGTTTTTGGAGGGCCTAAGACTCCTGTCACATTTGCCCCCGCTGTTCTGACGCAGTCCACCGTCTACTTGTATGCTGGAGCTAAATACAGGCCAGGATGGGGTGCTGCTGAAGCTCTGCCAGGTCGCCGCCTCGCCTCACCTCCCATCGCATCACACTCAGCTCCGTCACTCTGCGTCAAGCACTGCAATCCCCCATGCGGCCCAGCATCCAATCTGTGCCCCCGTTTGTCTCGCAGGTATCCTGGTGCCTTTTTTCCAGGACGTCTTTGCCTCCGCTGACTACGGCCGCATCATCGTGGCCTACTTCTCCGCTGTCATCCTGTCATGGGCCCTCGCAGCCGGCATTGAGTCCTCGCGCCTGGACGCCCACCGCAGCAAGCTGATCAAGTTCTTCTCGCCGCTGGTGTCGGTGGAGATTTTCTCGGGGGTGGGCGTCCTGACGCCCCTCCTGTGGGTGGCGCCCTTCCTGCGCATGCCCGGCAACACGGTATGCCACCACCTCGGGCGGCGCTCCGCCGATTACCCTAATGATTGGGTTCAGTTATCGAGTTGCTAAACGAAGTGGCGAAGCCCCTCCTTGATGGAGGGAATTGCCGCTCAAGGCGTGCAAGCTGATGGGTAAAACTTGGTTACTTTTCTACTTGACTTCTCTCAAGCATGCCCCGGGTTACTTCTCTGCTTGCCTTTTCGTATATCATGCCCGGGGCGTCCAAGACAGAACTTCCAGGAGTGCGCCAATTTACTATCTTGAATAACGAGGAATCCACAGGCCTCAGCTCCTTTGATGAGACTGCGGGCTCTTTATTCGCGATCTTTCAAGGAGGCTCATCGAAGCCTGAATCAAAGGAAGTCCTGCAGATGAAAATGCACTGTGATTCACACAGCGTTTCAAGTTTATCTGGAGGAGTAACGTTTGTGGGCCTTCTGCCCAACCTCATCCCGCCCATCTCCGCCCCTCCCCAGGACTCGGCCGCCCAGCTGACCCCCGCTGTCGTGGCCAACAAGCTGGTGTCGGCGCAGCGCGTGCGGCTGCTGTCGCTGGTCATCCTCGCCTCGTTCGTGCCGTACGTCGCGGGCTACTTTTTGACCTCCACCCGCTACCACGTGAATCAGCTGCTGGTTGCGCTTCCTCCCCTCGTGTGGCCCCTCCTGTGGGGCTCCACGGGCACCACCGACGCGGACAGCCCCGTCGCGGGCCACTCCGCCGCGGAGCGCCTGCACTCCCTGGCCGTCGGGGTGGGCCTGCTGCAGCACGCGATGTGCGTGGCGCAGCTGGTGGAGCGGCCCGACATGCTGGCACGCGCCGCGGGGCTGCTCCACAACCACCCGATGCACATGCGGCCCACGCTGTTCGTGCTGGTCACAACGACCAGCCTCTGGGCAGGTGAGAATCCGCACGCGGGCAGCACGAGCAGAGAAGACGCGACCGCTTCCACGGTAGCCGCTTTCTACAAATGCTGGCGGGCAAGCGGGGACACGGTGTCTTACGCAGCGTGGGACGCTTCTTAGAAGTAACTGATTCTGGACGTCCAAACTGCTGGTCATCAGGTCTGGGCTCTTTCGATCCTGTGCTCAAGAGTGGCTGCGTAGTGGACAGAATAAAATGATTGCCCAGATCCTCGCTTTCAGGTGTTACTTTATTGACCATTTCCAATCTGACTTTTCTTCGTGGAGTGCCGCGTCCACCAAGTTGCAAGAGCGCATCAGATTCGTATTTTGGGTGATGAAAGCGGCCACTTACGCAACTGTGTAATCGAGCAGATTTGGGCCGGCTGCTTCGTCCGCCCCAGCTGACCTCCCCTCTCCCCCGTGTACAGCGTTGCTGTCCATCCCCCTGGCCCAGGAAGGGCCCAAAGCCGCCTTAGGCGTCGTGGGGAAGAGCATCCTTCTTGGACCGGCGGCTGCAATGTCGCTCTACTTTGCGGCAAGGGAGAGGGCGTACCTAGACGTGGCTTTAAGGGCAAATCCCGTGCTTTGAGGAGCGACAGAATCAGCAGATTTCACCACTGCTCCTCGCCTTCTGTAGCGTGTTGAGTGCTTATGATTTGGATGTCTGTCGAAATTATGTAACAAGTGGAATTGTGTTTGAAACTCTCGGCCCTCTGAAAGAGGGATCGAGTTATGTAACAAGTAGGAGCGCAATACGTGCAACTATGCGAGAGTGATTGTTTATAGTAACCAGCAACTTAATTAAGCCTCATTTGGCGCGCCGAACTAAAACGTCTAAGTTCCCGGGAAAAGTGTTTGAGGATACTAAATCTAACATTGTACTTCACAACTAACTACACAAAACCTGTTTTGTGGTCACGTCACACAGTGTAGCTTGATGCAATCCTCAAAGTATATACGAGCTCAAGATTAGTTACTCAACCGACGACGTCATAGCACGCCAGATCTGCAAGGACGGTACCGAGTTTTCGGACTCCTGGCATATGCATCCACCCATGTAGGTTGGCATTGCCGTCATGCAATTTCATGGCGCTAGGCGGCCGCCGGGAATTGCATTGAGGAAGACGTGAGAATCTACCAAGCAGACGGGGTCAATCCATGTAAGATTGAAGTCCGCCGGAGGGCATATAGCCGTGCTGTGCATCGACTTGAGCCGCTCTCGACAATAAGCACGACCCACTGCACCAATGTTGACTGTGCATGTACGGTACACATGGTCCGTCACACCGGCCCAGGACCGCATCATTGCCTGCGACAGATATCTAAGATCTCATGGTAAGTTGCAGTGTCAGTGCCATTTGGCAAAATTCCGGTCGTTACCATATACACTAGCATGACTGAGTGCTTTCAAAACGGTATACCGGTGATTCCTGTCGCTACCATCTACACTGAATGAGCGCTTTTGCAAAACTCTCGTTCAATTCAGTGAAATCGTGAAAGCGCAACTAGCTGCATGGACGCCCTCTTGCATCTAATCGTCTTGCGCGGCTATTTTGTATCGAGACGAGAGTCATTGGCCGCGGCGGCTATAATATCGAGATCCGCAGTCGAAGTGCATACCTGTACATGACATCCGCGCGGAGCTGCCCAAATGATGAAGTCGGCACTTTAAAGAGGGCGTGGGCGGACGCATCCGCCGTCAGCGACTGGTAACCAGGGATGCGGCTGTTTCGGTCGCCGCAATGCCAATATTTGGCAGCGACATCGAGGGTGACTATGCTGTCACGCGGTTCTGGGTCGTTAAGCGGGAACATGTCAATAACATATCAGACAAGTCTCGGCGCACTCGGCTAAAAGAAAAATACATGGCATTTCATGTCACTCATATGCATCGTACACATCATCATAGAAGACGCACGTGGGTTCCTTCAACCACAACGCCCTCTTTTATAAACTAATTGCGCATGCAATATTTGTAGGTTGCCATTCAAACAAATGCCGCCAATGCGTGCCGGGTGATGCATACAATATAACGTCGGAGGTGCACATTGACGTAGGCCGTGTCGGAAGCTGCTCAGTCATATAATAGCTGATTAAGGTGACAATCAGGTGACCGTCGTCTTGTATCCTTCCAGGTTACTCTAATTCTTGTTAAACCATTCTTTTCGGCCCTCAGAAAGGCTATGTGCAGCCAAGAAGGTACTTCAATGGCTAAAGGTCATATATACTCGTCTTCATGGAGTTAGCATGAAAAGCATCGCAAGGTCCAGTATGGACTGTCAAAACATGCAACGGATCAACTGAATCTGCCCGGTGTTTTACTACAGTCGCATACCATTACCGGTACCTTCGTACAACCGCTGTCTGGTGGTTACCACCTACAAGTACCAGATCGACCGTTGACATATATAAATCTCTCGCCCCACGTCACCACTGCCTAGTTGACGCCTGGCCGGTGCACGGGGATCTTGACGGGCTCGATGCGCCAGATGTCGCGTGCGTAGTCGGCGATGGTGCGGTCGGAGGAGAACTTGCCGGAGCCGGCGGTGGAGAGGATGCTCATGCGCGCCCAGCGCTGCTTGTCCTTGAACGCCGCGTCCACGCGGTCCTGCGCGTCCAAGTAGCTCGCGAAGTCGTTGGCCAGCAAATAGTAGTCGCCGCCGTACTGCCCGTCGATGGCCTCGCAAATGGGCGCGAAGATGTCCGTCCACCCGAACCGGCCCTGCCGCAGCAACCTGCGGACACGCGACGAGGAGCGCGGCTTACGGGCTGCATGATCAGCTTACAAACTACTGTGTTATGCTGGAACAGAGGAATTAGTCAGCACGTGACTTCCAGGGGTTGTTTGCTTGCTTCGGGGTCTCGTCAGCACCCTGCACTTTCGTGGCTTAGGCAATCCGACGAAGCTGAGTAAAGAAGCGATGCGCCCCCGGTATGGTATGGCAACGTGCTGAAGCCGCGCGAGCGCCAGAGGAGGGAGGCGGCGCTCACTCGACGACCTTGTTGAAGCGCGGGTCGGGGCGGTACTCTCGCCGTTGTTCCCGCAGGTGGGGCACCTCGTGCGCCTCGACGCCGAAGATGAACTGCACACGGCGGAATCAGCCATGACATCAGCTCGAGGTCAGCCCAAGATCAGACCGCCTCGAAGCACGCTGCGAGCAGCGCACGCAACAACCAACTCTACCAGCATCCCGGATGCTTTGTTGCATCTTGAGACGGAAGTAAGCCGTTTAACGAGGCACAACTAGTACAGCTATCGCGCGGGGGCGGTCACCATGTTGTCGTGGCCGATCTCCTCCGCGATCTCGACGTTGGCGCCGTCCAGCGTGCCGATGATGAGGCCGCCGTTCATGGCGAACTTCATGTTGCTCGTCCCGGACGCCTCTGTGCCCGCCGTGCTGCGCACGGCAAGCGGGCAATCCAATCAGGAGAGGGAAAGCAAGGGGGGCTGAAGACGGCGACACCAGACTAAACGAACTCGATGAGATGTCTAACGACAGCTTGGCGTCGCGACATTGCCCTGATATCCTGAATGACGACATTTGAAAAAGCAGCAGTACTGGTCTGTTCTGAGCATCTATTTTGCCGATTTTTATCACTTGGTAGACCCTGTCGCAGAAAACTTGCTGCAATTCCATCATTCTTGGGCTTTTCTTTTAAGCTTCCCTACATCAGCCGCCTGCTTCAAACCTGGAGTTGCGCCCCGAGCATTTCTCAGCGACTGCCCGTCGTGCCCTGGGCATCTCTGCCCCGTGGGTCGTCCGTCCGCGGCCTGGCGGCGCGGGCCTCACCTGATGTGCTGCGAGAGGTCGGAGGCGGGGATGATGGTTTCCGCGAGGCTGACGTTGTAGTCGGGCAGGAAGAAGACCTTGAGCAGGTCGCCCACGTCCGGGTCGCCGTTCACTACGTCCCCGATGGCGCTCACCAGCTTGATGATGCGCTTCGCCATGTCGTACCCGGGTGCGGCCTTGCCGCCCACGATCACGACACGTGGCACCACGTGCTGCCGCTCCTCGGGCGACATCTTCTTGATGCGCTCGTACCGGTGGATCACACTCAGCATATTGAGCAGCTGCCGCTTGTACTCGTGGATGCGCTTCACCTGGAAAACAAGCGGCCGGGGCAGGGGAGGAGGGGTCAGCACACGGTCTAAAAGGCGTGGCGTTGCAGCGGGACACCAATCCAACTCGCGGGCAATGTTGTGACAATTAGAGAGTATCGCAATCCTCTACTTTTTAGAAGACGCGAGACGGCAATACACCTGCTGCCTAACACGAGCGCTAAAGAGGAGTAGTTTGTAACATCATAGAGGCGTGCAAGCAGTCCTTATTTGCCGCACTGATCGCCCCACCTTGACAGCGCTTAGAAGCGAGCCGCATGTGCCTGCGGCACTGTGGCTGCCGTACCTGGATGTCGAAGAGCGCGTCGGTGCTGACGGTGGCCCCCGTCAGCTTCTTGACGAGCGCGGCGAGGCGCTTCTTGTTGTCGTGCTTCACGGCCATCCAGCGCTCCTGCAGCCCCGCGTCGTCCGCGTGCTTCTCTAGCTGCTTCAGCTGCGTCAGGTCCGTGATCCACGCCTCGCTGCCCACCACCTCGCTGATCAGCGCGCGCAGCCCGGGGTTGCAGAAGGCCAGCCACCGCCGCTGCACGCGCAAGGAGATGAAAGTCAGGTGATGCCGACTGACAATCTCTTCAAACACGAGGATGTTCGGCAGAATACCGAAGGAACGCTTGCGATCAGGCAGCGGCAGGGCCAGAAGCGGGATCGAGCATGGGTGAGCCTTGCATCCGGGGCGGGCGAGCTCTGACCAGCTCGGCCCAATCTAGACACGGGATTGCTTAAGGCGCTGCGACAAGCATGTGCAGGCAGAAAAAATTGGCATTGGGAATTGGGCAGTAGTCGTGCCCACCTGTGTAACTCCATTGGTCTTGTTCTGGAACTTCTCGGGCCAAATACCGTGGAAGTCCTGCAATCCAGAGGGGGTGAAAAGGCGTTGAGGCGTTGTCTCATTTCAGGGCCGAGGCAAAAATTTCATTGCTTTCCACTTTTGTAAAAATCGTTGTGGTCTCAATCTGTGCAGCCACTTTCGACGCCAACCGCAGCAAGGGCCCTTCGCCTGACCACAACACTAGACAAAGGCCTTTGGCACTGGAGCAGCCACAGTGAAGAAGACGGATGCGAGGCCGTGCTGCCGACCTTGAAGATGGTGGTTTTGATCAGGTCTGAGTGGATGGCCGCCACGCCGTTGACGGTGTGCGACGCCACCAGGGCCAGGTACGCCATCCGGACTTGCTGCACGCAGCGCACCAAAGAAGCATAGATGAGCGAGCAGGCCCCTACTTTGCAGCCAGATCGACTCTCGAAGGGAGAAGGAGAAGTACACGGGGGGAATGAAGTTCACCAGAACAGCAGGGGGCGATCAGCCCGACGAAATAGCAAGGAGAAGAGGGGCAATAGCGGCAGCCCTGCTTTTCGAGGAATTCGAAATGAGCGGGTGTGGTCAATGGGCCGGTGTTTGGCTGACCTTGGGGTCGCCCTCCTCGATGATGGACATGCGCGAAATGCGCGACCAGTCGTCGCCCACGCGCTTCTTCAGGTCCTCCAGGTACAAAAAGTTGATCTGGTAGATGATCTGCACCGCACCCAAGCCTCGGCGAGTCAGCACCACTCGCACCCCCGCTGACAGCCGCCATGACGTCAGCATACAAGCAAGCACGAGGCGCGCTAGATGCCAAACGGGTGCCTTCTGCCGCATACTCTATAGAGCAGCTGCATAACAGATCAACTCATGACCGTTTCTGTCCGTCCCGCGCTTGCCTCGAGCATGTCAGTTGTGTACCACAATTCACAGAACACGACATTCGCCTGCGGCGCTTGCCGCTTTCGGCTGTTGGCAGGGGCGGTCGCGCGGGCGCACCTGCATGTGGCGCGGCAGGAGGCGCTCCATGAGGGAGACGGGCCACTTTTCGAGCGCCTCGGGCAGCACGGTGTGGTTGGTGAAGGCGAAGACGCTCGTCACGATGGCCCAGCTCTTGGTCCAGCCCAGGCCCTCGTCGTCCATCAGAATGCGCATCAGCTCCGCCACGCCGATCGTCGGGTGCGTGTCGTTCAGCTGCAGCGTCACCTGCGCGGGCGGGGGGGTACACGAAGCGATGAGGATCCTGCGAACATCGTCTTAATGGACTCCAATAGCATGCCAGGTGCCCTGGCGTCAAACAAAAAGGAGAACGTAGACAGGGGCGAGGCGAGGGGGTCCGATGCGAGCTTGGGCGTAGCTGCTGTATCGTTCGTTGATAAGCGGCGCTCGGAACGAGGTGCGTATTAAGTAGGTAGTCAAAACATAGTCGCCGCCACCGAACCTCAATGGAGACAGATGAAGAAGTTTCCTTCCGCAAACATCTGTGCGAGGAACATAAGGGCCTGCCTGATGGTACCCGCGATGCTGATCGCGCGTGCCGTATATTCAGAACGACGCACCTTCTCTGGCAGCTTCTCGAGGTCAGTCTCGTGCTCCTTGAAGCGGCGCACGATGTCCTGCAGCGTGGCCGACACCATGAAGTGCTGCTGCTTCAGCCGCAGCTCCTTGCCCTGCACGCCACGCCCACGAAGCCCACGTCAGCGGGCAATACAACAGTCGCCGGGTGAGAACGACAGAACACGGACACACCAAGAACGACTTTGGGAACGGGAGACTCTCACGTCGAGACGAGCTCATTCGACGGCGTTATTTAATCAGAAAGAGACCGAAAATAGTTTGTCGCCAAGAAGCACAAGTCGGACTCAAAAGCTCCTTCTTCCGATGTATTTGTGCGTCGACGAAGTCGAATTGAATCTCCCTCCTCCCAAAGGGTCCTTTTTGAGTCCCAAGCACAAACCCAAGAATCACCAGCATGGACCACAGTAGAGCGCCTAGTCCGAGCAGAGGATCTCCGAGCCCCGCAGCAACCTCAAGGCCGTAGTAAAAAAGACAGAGCCCGGGGGTAGTAGTTGCGGAGCGTCACCTGGTAGGTCCTGTCGTCGGGGTAGAGCACGCTGGAGATGGTCTCCGCCCGCTGCTTGGCCAGAATGGCCGCCACGTAGTCGCCCGTGTTGAACGACTGCAGGTCAAACTCGGCGCTGGGCTTGCCCGCCCACAGCCGCAGGTTGATCGTGTTGCCCGTGCCGTACCCGGGGATTGGGTTGTCGTACGCCACAGCCTCCACCTACGCAGCGAGCGCGGCCGTCAAGTTACGGGACGAGCGAAGGCACGAAATCGTACAGCTCGAACGGGGTGTGGGCGCAGCTTGACGACACTCATTGATCAGGCACGGTGATGCTTGAGTAGCTGCATACGACCGGGCGCATTCTGGAGACCTGGCCCGTGAAGTTGCCAGCTAAATTTTCACCAGCGCTCAAGATTCGACATCCGTTGTGTGATGACATTTTGAGAAAACTTGTCCTTTTGCCACCTCTTCACTCCAACCCAGAGGCGTCATGCTTTCCCATCGCGATCCTACGGAGGTCTTGCAGCTGTAGGCTCAGACGCCTAGTGACGGAACAACACATTACAAAAATGTGTGGACTCATGCAAGGACGGGTCGGCGCTCACCCTTTCGCCTGGCACCCATGTGAAGCGGCCACGGCCCTGGCTGTCAGTGTACTGCTCCACGTGGCCATAAAACTGCACCAACGACCAGGCAAATCATGTCCCGCACGTATTCCGCCATTGACAATCAGTGCCTTCGCTCTGCTTCCGCAGGGTCAAAGAGACGCCGAAGACGGCCCACGACAAATATAAACGAAGCAAGCATACCCTTAAAAGAAGAGCCCAGTGCTGGCTGTCCAAGCGGGTCTCCTCCGCTCCCCTCCCACAGCTGACTTCTTCAGCCCTTTCGAATTCTCTCAGAAGCAGTGTAATGTTGGTTTTTTGAAGCCAAGTGTCTCTTGAGACCAGCCATACTGGCAGGCGTTCCTGATGCAGGCAATGTAAGTCTGGAACAGTTATCGGACTCTCACTGCTTGCGAACTTACCTTGATGTCATACTTGGTGGATACGCGCTCGATCTCCCATGGGTTGCTGAAGTTGAGCCAGTAGTCAGGCTGCTCGTGCTGGAAGCCGTTCTCTAGAGTTTGTCTGAACATGCACAGAATCGAAGTCCACGGATATACTTGATCGATTTGAACGGCATGCTAGGTCACTTATGCAGATTGCTCAACAGAAAGCAACCTGTTTGGTGACTCGTGCTTTTGGTCTTGAGTTAAATGACGCCGAATCGTAGACAGCACTTGCGCCAAGGTGGTGATCGAACTGATGGCGAATCGAAGTCGCAAGCACTTGATGTAACAAGCCACTTTGCAACTTGTGCACGGAGAATTTCGAAAATGAACTGCAAAATTACTCAACTAAACCTTCGACGAATAAAAACTCACCTAAACATTCCGTATTGGTACCGCATGCCATACCTGCACCACACCGCAGGATCCGGTCAGACGCTCCACTTTGCCACCTTCTCAACCAAGCACAAGCAGCGACTCCATGCGATTCGCAGAATCCTGAGAAAAGCAAGATCTGTAATGTGGGCGCACGCGACTCCTTTCTCCATCTTGTGTTGTGCCATGACCTTTGCGAGTGTGCATCCACACTGCGACAGTGCCAACACAATGACCCTGTCAAGAGCGCTCCACAGTCCAGGCGCGAGTTCCTCACCCCCAGGCGGGGTAGTTCAGGGTGGCCATGGAGTCGAGGAAGCAGGCCGCCAGCCGACCAAGGCCCCCGTTGCCCAACGCTGCATCGCGCTCCTGAAGACAGTGCGGCAGGAAGGGGTGACTTGAGTACTTCATCGCCTTCACCTGTCTTGCCCTGTTCATAACCCCTCATTGGGCATCCTGTGACCGGTACAGCTCGTTGCGTCAAACCTGCCATCGGATTTAAAATGCTCCGAGCACGATTCCTGAGCTCGGACCGTCCGATCTGTGACGAGGGATCCATCGAACGGCTGAAGATCAGGAACCATGCTCAGAGAGACTCGATGGCAGGTTTGAGGCAAACAGCTGTAGCACCTCGACGGTCAGATAGCCCGTGTGCCAGTACTCCGAGTCGCTAAACGCTATACCATGCGATCTGGAATCTCGGTGACACAAGGACAAAATTCTGCAAAAGGGCGGCCACGGGACCGCAGGGTTTAGACAACGTTTCAAGAGCAGGTCGGGCCATGCTTTCAAGATATGGAGAAGGCAACGACCTCATAAACACTCATGTTGCCGGCCCCCTGCACAAATGAGTGGTGTACGGCCACCCACCTCTTCCTTGAGGGTCTCCAGGTCGTACCCAAGCTGCCTGAGCGCCTCCCCGTACAGGTTCTTAACATCCAGGTTGTACAGGCTGTTGAGCAGGGACCGCCCTGAACCACACGACCATACTCACGTCAATGCCCACTTATGTTACTTCGGATCACACCACGGAACAAAAATCGCTACGATGGCGGTGAAGCAGCCCACTGTGCATTCAATGTAGCCCCGTTGAGCCAGGGCGCTTTGACTGCTACTAAATATCGGAGTTCCAAGCTGATGGAGACCAACTGCAGGACAGCCCTACTGGGTAGGGTGCTTGAGAAGCAACATTGACTGGCCCTCCCAGTTTTCAAAGTGCCCTCTTTGTCCGGCGTTCGAGAAACACACGGCTGGGCTGGGCTAACGCAAGTATCCCTGAACTGAACATACCCTGTACCCAATTGAAGATGATCGCAGCGAATTGGCTATAACAGAATTCGCTGAGTTCTCTGTTGGGCGGCGTCTCACCCATAAGGAACTCCATGCTGAGGTAGTAGACACGCTTGGGGTTGACCTTCTGGAAGTGCTGCTCCGTATCGTTCCAGCTCTCGATCAGCCGGTCGCGAACGCTGTGGGCCACCGCCTGCACGGAACAGAAGAAACAGCCGCTGGCAAACCAAGACACAGAGAGCACAAGACGATTTCTTTACCTGATTTTCAGTGGGACGATGAGAGTTCGTTGATGTCCTGGAGTGCTTGCAATTGGCTGTGGACTACATGTGGGGAAATCAATGCCAGCTGTCGCGCTCTGCCCAGCTGGCGATCGGCCGTGTACTGTGGCGCCAGATTCATTTGGGCAGCCGAGCCCCGATTGATCGGTGCGCTCACGTGGTAGGCCTCGAACGACTCGAACTTGTAGCGCGAGCGCCCGATTGTGTACTCCACATGGTTGATGATGCTCTCCTGCACTGCCACCACGTCGTTCCGCAGGTACAGGTCCTTGAGGCGGTGGATCAGCTCCATGCGTGCCGCCTCGTCCTTGTCCTCCCCGCCCAGCTCCACCCCCACCGGCCGTATCGCCTTGTCCTGGAACACCGCCGTCGGCAGGCCCAGCAGGCGCTGCTTGGCCACCGCAATCTCGGCGTTGCTCAGCTTCTTGCCCGAGGCAGTCACCACGTAGAAGGTGTCTGCCACCAGCTTGTTGCCCACAGTGTTCACCTCGGCCTTCTGCACTTGGAGGTTCAGGTCCCTGCACACAACGGTGGGGACGGGCATGAGTGGCAGCAATCAATGCAAACGTCAGCATTGCTGGGCTTGTTAATGGTTGATGCAGCAGCTTAATGGTACAAATCTGGCAGTCACTTGCTCACAGCCGTGTCGATGATTTCGGTGCAGAAGCAGGTGCATCAGTCGCAATGTCTGCTTATTACATCCAGTGCTTGCAACCTGATTTGATCACCAGATGGATGCAAGTGCTAATTGGAACTCTGAGTTGAATGAGACCAGGACTAAACGCACACAATTCGATACAGAAACATAGTGCATTGCAGTCACCTCGACCATATACAAATGCGTTCGAGTAACATCTATATCTGGTTGCAGCATTGCATCTACGATGTTGATCACCTTTGAGTTTCCAATTGAAGCATTCGATGGATCCTGGACTTGAATCAATGCCGGAGTGTCTGCATTTGTCCAATTGCTGGAAAAACCTGCCAACATTGAAAAGAATCCTCTGAGATTCTTCAGGATTTTATTGAAAAACTCCATGCCTCACTGACCGCAAAGTGCTTGTGATCTTGGTGAGCAGTCCCGGCTGGTTCTCTGCCTCAATCTTGATTGCCGTCCAGTTCTCCTTGTCCCGATTGCTGATACTCACTTTGAGGCTGCTTTCTGACTCAACATTGGCGGGAGCGGCAATTGCCTGAGCGCGACCACCTCGCTGCGCCTGACATTGCACTGAAGCAAGTCTGGCTGGAGGGTGTCTGCTCTGAGTCCTCAACGTATCTGCATTTGCGACTTGAGCGCTCGCGATGGAAGCTGCAGATGATGGCAGCTTGTGAGAGAATGCTGCCGGTGAAGCAATTCTCATTCCCTGCATTTGCTTCCCCTCTTCTGCGCAGGTGGCTCTTAATGAACATCCGGCTGGCGCCGTTGCCCGCGCAAAGTGCACGGAGGAGGCCATAGTGGTCGGGTGATGAGGACCCCTCTAGCCACCCAATGCAAGGCACCCTGGGGAGAGTGGCACCTCTGCTCAAAGGGGAAAACTAAAACTTCTGATCGGAGCGTGTAGCACAGTATAGGAGCGCCAGCAGACACCCAATGCCACAATGCGGCTCCACAGCCTCAGGGGCTGGCAATTTGAAGATCTCAACGCCAGCCGCCTGCTGAACGAAGTGGGCTCCGCACCCTCCCGATTTGGCAAATACCCAGTGCACTTTTTGATGCAGCTCTTTTCAAGGTTCACTTTTCTCGATCCCGCTGCGGCTCGGCTGGTCGGTAGACACAGCTCCAAAAAGCGTGTTGCCTTCGTGTCTAAAATCTTCTCTGTAGCGCCATAGCCAGAGGCGACTGAAGATTACCTGATTGTAGTTCGACAAGAAGGGCCCAAAATATCCCAAGATTGTCGAGAAATATCCCAGCGGCCTCCAACCGGTCACAGTGAACACTGATACGACCTTTGAGTTCCAACTTTCATTTTCCGGCACTGGTGACTGGAGAGGAAAGTGGCCGCTGGTACGTACCTGTTTTAGGCAGTATGCACCAGGGGTCCAGGGAGTACGAATTCTAGGCCGTCGATCACCATTGTGGATTTGATCGAACGCCTCGACTTGCTCACACAAACCAGTGCTACTAAGCACGTCACATGCATACGTCATGTGCTTTTGCAGATTCTGTCAGAACTCGACAGGCCGGCCGCGCCGGTGCGGACTGAGTCCGGAGCCTAAAAACTGCGGAATGCAAATGCATCCAATCAAAAACGTAATGTCTGATTCTCTAACGCCAGCGCACCCTCCGATATAGGTGTTTGGAGGGGCGCCAACGGCCAAGATCTCCTGTTATGGGCCCGAGCTCGCCGGGATGCGGCTACGGGGCACCGGTGGAGTTCGTATGGGGCCGTTGGCACCGCGAATGTCCCGGGGTTGCGGGTCAACGCGGTCTGAGGGTCGCTGGCGGTTAATGTCCGGTCAACGCGCGCATTAAATGCGATCGGCGACCGCGGGGACCAGTGACCACTGAGTCAGTGCATTAGATCAGTGATCAGTGGACTGCCGCACTGCGTTACTGCAGGGAGCAGTGTTAGTAGGGTCGGGGTTAGTAGCGTAGCGCATTATGCGCGGGACTAGTAGTGCAGTGCAGTACTACCCTGCAGTAGTGTACTGCAGTAGTGTGGTCAGTGTGGCAAGGTCACTGACTACTGCAGTACTGGCCCTGGGGTGCAGGGAATGACTTTGCGACCTGGGAGAGGAGGGCGGGGTGAATTCAAACTGTAGATTGCGGTTGTTGAAATGGCGCTGCGAGCGTTAGGGGTTCCTGGGAAAGGGGATGCAAGACTTGCTATTGTGGGCGGGGCTGGGATTTCAAGTGGGGCATTGGAAGTGAACGCCGAAAGCAGGTAAGGAAAGCTTCGGATCTTTGATAGGTGCAGTGGGCGGGTGGGTCGAAAATTTCATTTTCTCGTCCCTTGAGGGCGCCTCGCCAGGCGCCTTCTCCTGCTTCTTGAACAAAACACACCTTGAATTGAGAGTCTAACGCCAAGAGTTGTATGACGACTTCTAAGCTAGTTGACGCTTCAGCGCCAGGGTTTTAGAGGTTTAACAGCCGTCGGCCGAGCGGCCGGCAGATTGCGCACGCGCGCGCCCAGTTTTCCCCCGGTCGGTCGAGGACGGCGGCTAGCACAGCTTATGCCACACAAGAGCATTCCCGGTCCCCAAATCACTCTAGGACCTGAAATCATCTCGACCGTCGCAGGTCCTATCGTGGGGGAGGCAAGCATTCCGCTGCCTAAAAACTGCGGAATGCAAATGCATCCAATCAAAAACGTAATGTCTGATTCTCTAACGCCAGCGCACCCTCCGATATAGGTGTTTGGAGGGGCGCCAACGGCCAAGATCTCCTGTTATGGGCCCGAGCTCGCCGCCCCAAAGAAACAATTGTTGGCCAAACAACAGTTATTGAAAAATAAGGTGCCCTTACTTGCAGGAGGGAGTTCCAGGAGCGATGCCGCGCACATGTGCTGCAGGTGCGAGGCATCGAGGGCGGGCGTGGTGGGCAGTCCGCGGGGAATGTCTGGTCCGAAGCCGAGACGGAAGCGCTGTATGCGCGTTCCCTTTCCGAGTTTGGGCGCATCGCAGAACGGAAAGTGACGCCTGCAGCCAACACTTCTCGAAAGCGAGCTGCTCGCGAGTTTGCGGAGTTCCTCGGCAAGAATCCTTACGGAGTGACAATTGAGACGGCCACTCCGGCTGACGTGGGGGCTTTTATCGTCGGAGACTGGTTGCCCAGGCATAGCGGCAACTGCCGAACAGTTCTGCCGTCGACGGGGCAGACAGTGGCTTCTGCATCAGCTGTGAAGGGTGTTGTTAAGGATTTGTCAAAGACGTACACGCTGCTCGGTTTTCCCGGGCACGAGAATCCTGCAAAGGCGGAGCCGGTGAAGTCATTTCGAGACGGGTACGAGAGGTACCTGCACGACGAAGGTGTTAAAGTGCAGAGAGCGAAAGTGTTCTCGGAAGAGAAGCTGGACGCTCTCCTGCGTTTTTTGTCGGAGCGCCTGCAAGCAGAAACTGAAGCTCTGGAACTTTGCACGTTACTGATGGATCAGGCCGCCGTTTTGTACCTCTGGGAATCGTTGGCGCGGGGGAAGGAGTGCGGAACTCTAAGCGCCGACCAGGTCGAAGGAGGGGCGACTCCTGCGGCCTATCCTGGCTGGAGCAAAACAGTCAGACAGGAGCCCAGTGCGCGGATCCGCCTCGCCCAGCCAGCGACGACTTCCCGGCTCACCTTCGTGGAAGCTGCGGCCCGGTTAGTGAAAGGTTTAGAGCTAATCGGGGAGCACGCAACTGACGGTTACCTGTTCCGCGCCCAGAACCGCCAGCGAACGGGCTTTTCTCCCGGGCCGATCTCCAGCGCGTGCTTGCGGAAACGGATCCAGCGGCGTCTGCAACAAGCTGACCTGTTCGAGGGCGAAACCCTGCATAGCTTTAGGAGGTCTGCGGTTCAGCATGCCGCCGTCAATTTGAATTACAACGTAAAGCAGTTGATGGAATTAGGACGGTGGAAAAGTTACTCTGCCTTTAAAGTATACGTGGAAGAGGTTTGGCAGCGACGCTGAACAGAATTGTTTATATATCAATGTCATGATCCAAGTCCTGCACACTTGAACCTCATGCCTGCGCTATCAAATGTCTACCACCTAATGCCGAATGCTCTCAGCTTGTACATCGCTGGGTTTACAGTTCCTTGTGGAACTCTGAAGCTGGGTGTACAAATACTCGCGCTGCGCGGCAGCTCCAGCGGCCCCGTCATGCAGGCCTCCGTGCCAATGTTTTGGAGCGCCATCCACCAATTGGTGGCCGGCGCTTCAGGCACGATGATGACGCAGTCCGTTCGGTACCGCCGCACCGCTTGGATGACGTCACTTAGCAAGCGCACAGGGGGGAAGACCCATGCCACGTCCCCCGGCGCCAGCAGCTCGCTCCAGTCGGTCCGCATAGCGTCTGCTGCCTGGGCCCCCGGGGCCAGGTGCAGGCTCACGAATCGCTCCGTGACATGCCACGTTTCGGACCCGAATAGGTCGATCGCCGGCTCCACCCCGAAGTGGCTCAGGACCCTGCGCACTTCCGAATCCCCGAGTCCCCAATCTGAGCTGTCCTGGTGCTTGCTCAGATCGTCTTCTTCCTGCATCTCCGCCCGCGGCCGCCACTGCGCGATGATGTCAAAGTCTGCCTCCACGCACAGCTCGAAGAGCTGCCTCACCGCCTCGTTCACGTCCGGCGCCCTGCTGTTCATGGCGTTGACAGCCCGCACAGCACCCTGGTTGTCTCCCAGAAGGAGGACCGCCGCACCTTGGAGCGCGTCCCCCGCTCGCGCGCGCGCCTCTGTCAGCACTCGGAGGAACGCGACCATCTCGCGCGCCGTGCTGGACATGCGCTTCTCCTCGTCGGAGAGCGCCCCGGCTACTGTCAGCTTCTCCTTTCCTGGGATCTTAATTGTACCCCCGAACCCCGACTCCAATGCGTCTGAGCCTGCTTCAACCGCAATGCTGCGCGGGTACCACCGCTGCGCGGGTACCCGTTCCACTCGTCGAGGCGCTGCAAGAAGGTCCTTGCCGCTTGCCGCGCGGATTCCGGCGTCTCGAAGACGTCATCCCAGGTGAGCTTACCCTGGATGGCGGCAAAGAACGGGCGGCTGTACAACGCCGCCGGGAGGACCGCCGGGCTAACCGATATCACCTTACCGGCCACTCTTGCCAGCAACCGGGGGGTTACCTCTGCGCACTCTGCGAGCTCGCGCAGCGCAGTGCGCAGCTTCTCCATCTTGGCGGGGGAGACCGCGAACCTTTGCCGAATTGTGTCGATGACGAAGCCGAGCCACGGCCCCTCCTGCTGGGGCCACAAGTTGCACTTGGGCAGGCTGAACACGGCGCCGAGCAGGGTGAGGGTTTTCACCACGAGGACCGTCGACCAAGCACACCTCCAAAAGTCCAGGGTCCCCGTTAGTCCGTCGTCGAGGTAGCTTGAGATTGGGATGCTCCTCAGTCGCAGCTCCTTGGCTGCTTCCTGCGTCAGCAGGGTGTAGACGAAGCAGGCTTCCGACCAGCCAAAGCACATGCCGTTGTAGTGCATGTACACATGGCCAACCTTGATGCCGAAGTACTTGCGGTAGGCTGGGTGGATGAGGAGGTGGTAGTATCCAGCCTTGAAGTCCCAGGTTGTGAAGAAGCCCCGCTCTGTGAGAAAGGTCAGCACCTCTCTCAGAGTCTCGTACTTGAACGCCTGGCGTTTGGAGAAGAGGTTGACGTACCGGGCGTTCACCACCAGCCGCCCCTTCGGCAGGTTTACCACCCCCAGCGGGTTAACCACCTTCGGTTTGCCGTCACTGGGGCCGTAAACTTCGAGCGTCCTGTTGACCACCATTTTAACCACCTCCCCAACGGCGAACTCGCTATTATCGTAGAACGACCGGTGGTTGTCGAACTCCACTGGGTGGGGGACCTGACCCGTCAGCATCGCGTCCACTTCTGCCGCCCCTACTGTTCGGGCGAGCATCGATTGGACCTGCTCCCGCTTCTTCGTGTCCGCCTCGTCCGTTCCCACGAATTGCGGCCGGACGCCGCTCCTGAGCATTTTGAGGACCCGTTTCGACGATTCCCGCTTGGAATCTTTAAGCATCTCTTCCCAAGCTGGGAGGTGCCTTTCAAAACTGCCGGCGACAAACTGGTCCGGGTCGTACGCGTGCGCCCCGACGTTCTTGAGCCAGTCTTCGATCTCCGCTTTCTGTTCCTGCGTCATCTCCTCGCCCGTTTTGGGGCCTGGCGCCAAGTCCAGAGTCTCACGCATGGCTTTGCGGAGCTGCTCCTTGTCGGGGGTGGCCGCACTCCTTACTTTAAGACCCATGAAGAACTGGTGGGAGCAATTCTGCAGTACCGTTGCGCTCCCTCTCACGAGAGGGTCCGACACCAAGTCGGGTTCACTCTCGTCCTGCTCCATCTCCGGGGCGATCGATTCTGGACTCGGCGGTTGCGCGGGCGGCTTTGGCAGACTGGTGCCTTCCTTGTGCGCTGGGGTTTGCGGCTTATCGTCGGGCTCCGCTGGGCACGGCGCATTTCCGCCGGGGCTTGTCGTGAGAAGGGCCTCGCCCTGCCGTCCCGAGACTGTTTCGCACCGAATCCGCGGGCTAACCCGTTCGGGTGCACCCGTTCCGCCCGCCTTTTGCGGAGGTTCCGGCCGTGTGCCGGCCGTTTCGTTGGCCTTCTGGTCCGGCGAGGTTCCCCTGGCGAGGTTCAGAAAGGTCAGCTTAGGTTGAGCCGCAGCGGCGGTCTCAGAAACGAAGAAAAACGCTGCGGAGAATCTTTTCCGCCCAGGAATAATCTCAGTTTCACTAACCCATATTTGGGGAATTTGACCCCTAAATATACGGGGCCTGCGCGGGGCCGCTTCACACCTGTCGCAGGTTGGGGCATCTTATCGAGGTGAAAAAATCGTTCTGGCGCCCCGGGTTAGTAATCTGCGTCGCTTAACGAGAAGTTAACCAGTGGGTTAAGCGAGTTTGGCGAGCGTATTTACACCGCGTTTCGCGGTTCCGCTCCGCGGTAGAACGTCTGCTCCGCGCGCGCGTCGATCAAAAGGAGAGTTCATAGCTGCATCCTTACTAGTTGGGTGCAACATAAAGATCAGTATCCACGTTCATGTCATACAAAGTCCATCCGAATGCAGACGCAAGCCGGGCCTCGCTCCGCCTTGCAGGAAGGTGAGCTTCTTACTGAGTGCATTCATTTGCACGTGCCGGCGCCATAAGGATGAAAGAGGGGCCGATTGAAGAGCCCTTCATTGGGCCTGTGAGACTGACGGACTGCCATGAGACATAACGTCAATGGCGTTCGACAAGAAAACAGGGGAGAACCATACTAATCAGAATATCAGCCTTTCCACTCGACTTGTTCCGGTCCGTCTACAGTCTTCCTGCCTTTCGTCTCACGTTCGATCCTAGGATGTTCTGACTATTTTCTTCTTGTGTCTCTACGTCTTCTTGTAGGTCTTCTTACCTACGGCCTGATCTATTTGCCGGAGCGCGATTGTCGCGATCTCCTCTATCATCGCGCTCGCGATCCTCAGGGCCTCGCTTGCCCCCCCAACCGGAGCCTTTGCCGGCGCCGCCGGGTCCGTTCCTGTTAATCGGAGAAGAACGGATCAGCGAATCAGGCCGCTTCGGGGCCGCTTATCTGGTGTCAAAGTGAGGCATTTTTTGCCTGGCCACTGTCAGCCCTCTCCGGTCCACGTTCGTGCGGAGATTGGCCTTAAGGCCACCCATTGCGGGCTTTGGTCCGTTCGGACGTCACGCCCTTTTATGGGCCGCTTAATTTTCAACTCAGACAATCTATTGCCCTGCTAAACGTCTAACCGACAGCATCAGCACTTCCGCCATTCGCTCTGGCAGGGGCATGACGGCCAACTTACTTGCCTTATCCGTTCCTTCTCGCACTTCACAATTAGATCGAGTTTGCGCAGCATCGAAGTGGCATCCGACCAACCCGCTCGCACTCGACAGGCTTCCTCCAGGCCCTTTCTTATGCCAGCACATTTCGAAATCTTCTCAAAGGCTGGGTCGTCGGACATTCTCACCTTCCAAAGTTGTTTCCGCCACCTCCTGCGCCGCGCACGACATTAGGGCGTGCGTGTCCTTCTCCCACTTGCTCTGCCGCTTCTTTGCGGTACTCCTCGTAAGTCTTTTTGATCTTCTTCTCCAGGTCGCGCACAGTCTCCGCCGACCACGCACTGCTGTCCCCGGCTTCTTCTAGTGCCAACTTCATGTCTGACACGAATCCGTCCGCTAGGTATTCCAGGTCGAGCGAAACGAAGTTGATCTGATTCGCGTAGAAGTAAACTGCTGCCATTAGATGGGCCACCTTTGGGTCAGGTTCCTTATAGATCTCAAACAGCTGCTCAAGCTTGGTGTGCCACGCAGGCGAATCGCGTGGGATTTTCCTGAGTGCCGCCTCCATGTGGGAGATCAGGGAGCCCTTTTGCACAAATTCTTTAAAGGCTCTCTCTAAGCGGGCTGCTCCCCCTGCCAAGTCAGCTTCTCGCATGAACCCAGGGGTTAGCGCGTTGATCACTGCAGCTCCCGGCGTAACAGCAGGAGGGTCAGGGATTCTGACCCTTCTTGCTGGCTGCTGTTCTGGAATCTGCTGCCCCTGAGGCGGCTGCTGAGCCTGGTCTGCATGCCCCATCTGACCCAAGGGCGCCCCGGGCGGAGCCCCCGGGATGGCCACCTCAAAAATATCATGCCTCAGCCCAAATTCACTGAGCCTGGTAAGCAGCGTGTCCTGGGGGTACCTGGTACCTATGCCAATACTGAGCTCCGACTTGTCAACCAGTCTGTGCAAAAGCTCACCCCTTGCGTCTTCTAGCCAGAACTTCCCCGAGGCGTGATCCACATCTATTACCCTAGCCCAGAGCTTTCTCCCCGAGCCGGGCAATTCATGCAGCAAGTACTCTCCGATCAACCCTTGCGGTCCTGCTAAGTGTATGAGGGCAGCCAGCTGAGGCTCCATGCCCTGCGCCATCTCTATGCGTCTCTGGGCCGTTTCTCACTGCCTTTGTACGGGGGAGACCCCTTCAGTGTGAACACCCCCAAACGTACAATCGTCCCTTGAGGGCGCCTCGCCAGGCGCCTTCTCCTGCTTCTTGAACAAAACACACCTTGAATTGAGAGTCTAACGCCAAGAGTTGTATGACGACTTCTAAGCTAGTTGACGCTTCAGCGCCAGGGTTTTAGAGGTTTAACAGCCGTCGGCCGAGCGGCCGGCAGATTGCGCACGCGCGCGCCCAGTTTTCCCCCGGTCGGTCGAGGACGGCGGCTAGCACAGCTTATGCCACACAAGAGCATTCCCGGTCCCCAAATCACTCTAGGACCTGAAACTATCGTGGGGAAGGCAAGCATTCCGCTGCCCGGGCGTTCCGGCGCGCGCGGCTAGCGCGGCTAGGCTAGGCTGACGGTCGCGACTTGGCCGAGTCCGGGCATGCATGCAGGAGGATGCATGCAGCATTCAACTTCAAGTTCGAGCATTCGGAAAGACGCTTTCTAGCTTTCCTGATAGTAACATTGTAACAAAGTTGTGAGCAGCTGATCGGCAACGCCATTGCCCAGTCCTTATGACGGTGGCCTCTTCGAAAGCATCCGTCCAGGCTGACTTTGCATCTACCAAGCGCAGGTCGGCTCGCTTACAATGCCGCCGCTCAGAGACAGGCCACGCGGCCACAAGACACCCGGTTCCAGGCACTCAAGTCAAAATGCACGTCGTGAAGAAACGTATTTCCAGCAAAGTTGTGATCAAAAGTGCAAAGAGGAGCATTTCGGTCCAGGTTGAGTTAAAGCGCACCAGGGTTTCTGCTGGTTCCAAGAAGAGGCGAAACGATGACTCTTCGAACAAGGTGAATGCAAGTAAAGATGCACTTGCCCAGCCTGCAACTGTGGTTAGCCCAGCCCTTCTGCCTCAGTCCTGGTACCGCAGGGATTCCCTGGAGGTGGCGCCGGCCTTGCTGGGCAAGATCCTGCGCAAGGACGGCATCGAGCTGCGCATCACCGAGGTGGGCACCTCTGCAGCCTTTCTGCAGCCTGTCAAGAGGCAAGGGCCCCACCCGCCTACCACCTGTCATCGCTATCTCTTTGCGCTTGCTAAACGCCAGCTAAATCACTGATTGCACAAGTTAATGATGCAGTGATAGAGGTCAAACCAGCTGGGTCATGCTGGTGTGCAGGTGGAAGCATACCGAGAAGGGGATTCAGCCTGCCATGCCAGAGTGGGCATCACTCCCCGCACGGCTCCGCTGGTGAGACGTCAGCTTGTTCAGCCATGAATTGGTCCGTCCTCCTTCCAGCTGTGGAGAAGGCTCACTTTGTCACACAGGCAGTGCTTGTGATGGGACATGACAACGTGTGTGAAAAGGAAGCTTTGCCTGTAGTGCTCAAGTGGGCGCCACCATACGCTTTCAGCTTGTAGTGGTTGACAGATCGAAATTGGGTCTTGAGCGCATGTCGATTACGCTGAGCGCATCTGAGCAATATTTGAAGAAGGAGGAAACACTATTCTTGACATGTACAAGTCTTCGGCTGGCTGGTATTGTCATCGAATTGATACTAGGATCTTGATTGTCTTTTAGCGTGCACAGAGTATCATTGAGAGTGTTTGGGCATATCTATTCTGGAACCTACAAAGACAAGTTTCCCGTCAGCCCACTGTTTTTTGGACCGCATTCCCCGCCTGTTGTGCAGTTTGGTCCTGCTGGGCGGTGCTACGTGTACCTGTGCTATGGGATCCACTCCATGCTGAACGTTGTGACCAACGAGGAGCAGCAGGGAGCGGCCGTGCTCATCCGATCAGCGGAACCAGTCAAAGGTACGGCCCCATGACTTATCGGCAATGACCCCTTGAATCTCCGCGAGCTGGGGACACTGCAAGTGAAGGCACCAGTCACCCGAAGGCGATGGTCCATCAGTTGAGAATTGTAAGATGCGAAGGCCTTCGTACATATATGTTTGTGTAAGATCAAACATCTTGGTATGATTCAAAAGGACGGGCTCTAATCCATAAGTATTCAAAGACTCAACCGCTTTGGTTTTCTTAACAGCTGACATCTTTTCAGTCTCGCATTTCTAGTATAAATCATATATGATCGATCCTCTTTCGCAGGCTTATCGCAAATCCAGGCAAACCGCAAGATGGTCTCCGACAAGCCCATTTTGCTGACGGGGCCCGGCAAGGTGCGTCTATCTAGGCCCTCGTGCTTGCACTCGCTTGTTTTTGCCTCGGTTCCCAAAGCCGTGATGAAGCCGACGAAGTGGGTGCTTTTAATGAAGCCGACAGCACACAGGAGCAGGCAGTCTCGTCCCATTGTGGGCTGCTACGTCATTCAATTTTGGAGATTGAATATGCTGCGGTTTAAGTCGCAGCCCATTCATGCAGGTGGCTGCCGCGCTTGGACTGACTGTCAACTGGACCGGGCATCCCGTCTACGAGCCAGGTAAACATCAACTATGAATGGAAAACGAGCTTCAAAAGATGACATTGTCAGAAAATCTCACTGTTGGAAATACAGATTTTGCTGCTACTTTTTCAAGACACGCCCAGATTTGCATATCCGACAACCGATGCTTCTCTTCTTTGTTTAGATGTTCCTGAAAACCATTCTGGGTTGAATTGGAGTCAAGATTCATGAGTATTGCAGTTTCAGTCACTACAAAATGTTCTTCACAACTTACAGTATGCTCCCAAAGGGTGTCTGGAATGTGCACACGTCACCACTGAGAAATTAAAGCAGTTTCTTGTTCGTGTTCTGGTCAAGGCTTGCCGAGAAAAGACGAAAGACTGAGTCTCAAAGTGGAGACACAACCAAGACGAGAACGCTTGTCGACCACGACTACGGCTCAGTTGCTCGCCCGTGCCCGAGACGACTGCTGAAAACCTGGTTGTGTGCGGATAATTGGCCTTGGACCAAACGTTTGCGGATGTCAGGCTGGGCTTGAGCATTTCCGGATACGGACAAGCTCCCTCGTGTAACGTCCAGAATGTCTGTCTGCAGGGGGGCTGGAGATCGTGGATGGTCCACCGCCCACATCCATCCTGCATGGACCACGGGTGGGTATAGATTACGCAGCCCCCAACGACATTGCTGCCCTCTGGCGATTTGCAGCCGGTGATACGCCGTGGGTCAGTCAACGGAAGACATTGACGACGAGTCAACTGGCATGACCCTCCGACCCTGCATAAAAGATAAGATCATGGGGCATTTTCTTGACTGTACTGCACGCAAGAAGTTTTGTATTATAATGTAATTGACCAAGTATTAGCTTCTGTAAGAATCGTTGGCAATCGATCCTACTCAGTTCGTACCGTCCGGTGCATGCCATCCTATGCCGTGATCGTTCTGATCTTTGCAGTTTATGATCCTATCATCTGACCCTATGTTTGGGCAATATGGCTTCTTGGCCGGCAAAATCGAGCAGTTACTCTAGCAGCAGTCATGCATGTGCGGCCTCATATACAACGGTAGTACAATCCTAACATGTTTTGCATTGCAGTCGTGGTGGATTCGCATGCAAGGATCATGTTACATCCGGATCCACCTCCGGGGGCCCATGGATCCACAATTGGTAAATCCATTTTCCCGATTCAATGGATCGAGCGAACGTGCATCTAGCTGCGCGCTTTGTGGGCGTTGCATGTACGGTTCCATGGGTTACCGCGAGCTAGCTGCTAGACCGACTTGACAGCTCTGATTGAATTGAGGGTCCATGCCTATAGTGACCACGTCCTTTGTTCAGCCCGAAATGGCGACTGAAGCGCCCGATTAGGTATACTCAATGACAAGATAGGATCCCACGATTCCCCTTTCTTTGACAATCCGATTTCGAGCGATTGAGACAAAATCTTGGCTGCTGCTATAAGGCTATGACTCGGAGTGTCGAATTTGCATGAATCGTTTGCCGAAACTTAGATAAGACCCACCGTACATCAATCCGCGCTCCGTTTCTTCGAGCTGGTCGAGGGCACTAAAGAGCTTTTTGGAAGACACACCTCGCGAACTAATCAATACAGCATGCCCAATGAAAACGTGCACGATCGTTGAAGCACAAAGTTGCTCGAGAATCTTATAGCTGGCCGCCAATATGCATATAAATGCACATTGAGGACTAAAATCCGAGTCCGCAATACCTATGTTTATACGGTGACCATTTCCGAATGCAAGTCAAAGGCTTGTAACTGAGAGCGGATCGACCGAATAATGGAACGGAGGCCTTCATCATGGTTTTATGGAGGGAACCGATTGCAAATTATCAAATTACCCACTATCTTGTAGCTTGACTCGACCTAGCCGGCGGTGTACAAGTAACAAAAGTGCCACCCGATCCTTGAAAAGGTGAAATTGCGTCGAAAGAAGACACGCCAAAAAGTACAGACGTTGGTAATACCCCGAAATACTTGTCCAACGTCGACGTTCCAAACTTCAAAATCATTGAATAAAGCTCGGCAGTGTGTTCAATGCGCAGCGGTGCGCTGTTCGTTCGTTACTACGAGCGTTGCCTCGACCAATCTGACGTCGCCACAGGGACGGTACAATGAGTGCCAAGTGTATGCCAATTGTTTCTAAGTTGACGCCGGCCTCCGGCGGCTCGAAAGCCTGCTGACATGGCGAGCCTGTTGCAGCCAACTGCCAAAAAGTGCAGCGCCCAGCTAACCTCAGCTTGACACGTCAGCGCTTAGTCTGAGCTTCATTGCGAGCCCGCTGGCGCGGTGGCGGCGCAGGAAAATGGTCGCCTGCATGCAACACCTGGACTCGGAGCTAGACGGCAGTGGTTCGTATCCACATTGTTGAACGTTCCGCCCATTCAGCGACCTAGATAGATTCCTACAGCCCAGGGAGCAGGCTTCCAGCCTTACATATGAACGGAGGTCTTTCGAGGCCGCTTTCTAGTTTACTAGGTACTACAGCCTGCAGGAGCGCCTGATTGATCGCTGTGTATTCTGAAGGGTCAATTCCGGGCTTTGCTTAATCTCGCACTGGCTGCTCTGAAGGCGGCTCTGATCAGCGTGTATCAATAAGCAGGCGAGCTTTTTGTGAAATTAACCATGGCGGCGGGTGCTGTGATGTTAAAAGCGGGGGTGGTGGCAGGGCCGGCATTGCACTATGAGCGGGGCTCGAGCGCGTCGCAGATCAGCCCACGGTTTGAGATGCAAGGTACACTGCAAGACTTGCATGGGATGCGAGACCTTTTTAAAGTTTGTCCTGTCATATGCCAGCCCTGACTATCTTTTCTAGCCAATTGGACAAAAAGCTAGTTGTCTATGTAAAAGATGGCACCTGCTTCGTTCATTATTGGTTTTCCCGATTACAGCTTTTGTCTGCTCTTCTCGCCTCCCTTGGTCAGCTATCAACAACTGCACTCTGCTCATTGCATGAAGCCAATGAATCGCCTGGTCCCCTTACCTGCTTAACCTTATGCATGGTGGTAGTAAATCAAGATTGTGGTCACGTTGACTTTGCGTGCGTCTGGCTCTATTTAGAGTAGGACAAAAACGGAGAACATTATTGGGAACCGTTGAGGTCACGTGTCAAAAAGGGCGGAATGCTGTATACTTCTGAAGCCCATTCTCTGAATACAAGTGTTTTTCAGAGGCTTTTTAACTGCAACACTTCAGCCTGAAGCTCCATTCTCTATCCTAATCTGCGCAGGTTTCCATCTTGCTCCAGCCACTTTCACCCGCACGTCTGTGAAACACAGAGTGGCTCCTCACAGGCCTGCCATTCGCGCCCAGGTGAGCCGTTGATTGGTCTGCGAAAGGCTAATCACAGGATGCTTATCCTTGCATGGCTGCCTATAATGTTATTTGCATGTAAGAGTTGTGAAGCTGCTGCGGAGCGCAATCAAGGGGTCATCTCTGTAGCTCTCTCTAAGCCACTTCTGATTGCAGGCAAACTCCCGTGATGCGTCTAGCCCAGGATCCAGCCCTCCCGGAGAGATCAAACAGACGGTACAAAGAGAAGTGGGCGTGTCTGCCGGCAAGGTAATAGGATGCCACAAACCGAGTTACCTTCCTGTGTAAGAAAGAAGGGCCATCATAGTACTTCAGGGTGGGACCTTCTAGGGTGGTAGCTGCTAGGAGAACTTGGAAAACAAACGTGTTGACTCTCTATTCTATCATTGGGGCGGTTAGTGGTTGGTCACTCGCATTGAAAAACGTGCATCTTTTTTTCAGCTTAGTTTTTTGAACCAATTTGTCTGTGCTGGGCAGTTCGCCAGTCTTGAAATTACTTGACCTATGCCAAGCCTTTGCCCCTCTCTTTGCTGCAGGGCTCCCCCGGTTCGTCGGGCCCCCCCAATGACAGCCCCGTGTCTTCCAGCAGCAAGCATGCTAAAGTCGCCAAACAGCTCCATGACGAGGATCCGAACTCGTTTGAGGCCCGTGTGCTGAATTCTTCCACTGGGAAGGACTCTGTTTCTGACTCGGGCAAGCACTGGCAGCAAGCGTCAGCGGCGGGTGTTCCCAGTGCGGTCGACAAGCTGGCTGGGCAATTTGAGCAAAGGCAGGCAAAGAAGGTGCAGGAGGTGTCAAAGGCGGTGCAGGGCACCATGTCGTATGCTGCAGTTGCACAGAACCTGAGGCATGAGGGACCTAAGGTGGGATGGCTCGTCTGGGCTCTTGGATTGAAGATTTGTCTGGGTTTGAAAGTGAAACGAGTGTCGAAAGGAATCAGGCTCAGAGGATCCTATGAACTTCAACAAACTTCGTCACGTTTCTTCTTCAGGAGTTAAAAAAGTATGTTCGGAGTCTGATTTTGCTCTTAAGCAAGCGTTGACTGTTCATCGTTTCTTACACAATTGGGTCCGTAGCCTCTCAGCTCCTTCGGCTTCCCTGGTCACTTACAGGCTTCTTCTGACTGAGAGTCGGGGTATTGGGGGTTTAGTGGTGCTCAAACTAGTGCGCCAGCTTAGTTCGTCGTTTTTCTGTTGATCAGGAAACCCGTTTCGCTCCTTCTGCTTGCACTTTAAATTGGACTGCATTGGTTGAAAAATTACCTTCGCCTGGTCGCCCAGATCTTAGCTTCTTCTCATTTGACATGAGAAACATTTTATAGCAGTACGAACTTGAAAGCGACAGTATCCTTTGCGTATACAAATTTTCCCAATCGGTCAATTGAGCAGTGGCAATGGGCTTCGTGACAATTTTTGTGCTTCTCACGGCCTACGTCTTGTCTTTACAGCCGGGCCCCATCCGGAGCGAGGTGCTCGACCGTGCAGCCCCCAAGCAGCAGGTACGATCGTTGGTTCTGGCGCATCTGGAGCCACCTGATGAATGAGCAAAATCGTTTTCGTGGACACAGTTGAATGAACACTCGAAGAAATATCTCCCCTTGCCTCGTCCAAGTCTCTGTTTGTGGGTTCTACTGATGACTACATTTGGACGATTGTCTCTAAGATGCTGACACGCTCTTGCATCCGCTGTCAGGACCGTACCGAGGAGCGTCCCCAGTCTGACGAGCGGCCATTCAAAGAGGTGAGCTCCTCTGTCGCACTTCGTGATTCGCCCACCGTTATTTATAGCGCACCCACAATTGCGCGAACTCTGGAACCGTGTTTATAGATAGTTGCAGGCTGGCTCCCGCAACCCCCAGCCCCCCGCCAGCCCGTATTGAACGCGGCGATTCAAAAGTTGTCCGCCCGTGTGTCGACTCAGACTCGCCGTATTTCTCTCATTCGTAAAATTGCTCTCTTGTGAGTCGCCTCGGTTCATCGCTGACGTCGGCTGTGCCTTTTTGCAGCCGCGTCAGGAAAGCACGCTGAACCTCGACTCCCAAACTGCCAGGAAGCTCAACCTCAAGTCCCTAGCCGCTAGTAAGTCATCAGTTCTTGCTTGGCAGCTTTACTTTCTCAGCCTTCTACTGGACAAAGCTCGCACCCCTTCGCGAGTGGCGTTACTGCTGCGACTTGACTTTAACTTCCACATACGTCTGATGAACCCTTGGTTTGCCGTGTTTCTTGCTTCACACATTAACGATTCAACGATTCAACGAAGCCGAGTTTTTTGCTTTTGCTATAGAGAGCAATGGTCTAATAGAGCTGCGTTCTTGCTGTCCTTGGAACTATGCGTTTGGGCCTTTCCTGACCTCTTCTTGTTGAGTGCGCAGTTGTTGCCATCCTGTTCATCGCTTTCGGTTTCGCTCCCGTGTGGTCGCCAATCGTGGGCAGGGTGCTCACGCCCTTCTTCCAACTGGTAAGGAGTTCTTTTGCATTCCCGTCCGGCTAAAGAAGTCGTTTGCCGTTCGGAGCACGAACTGCTTTGTCTCTTCAATGTCTCTTCAATTTGTAAGGCATCAACGTGGTACGCCGTGCTGGTAACAAGTTTGCAAAGTCATGGTACTGTCCTGGGACATTTTCAAATGTGTTAGTCATCATGCTTCTGGACTTCAAGTTGCCGGCGTCGCTTATTTGTTCAGCGGCGTAATGACCGCGTTGAAGTTATGCTCGGCTTGGTGGGCCAAACGAGACTCCTGATCGCGGTGTACTGTGCTGCGGTGCAGGTCGGCGTGGCTGTGGCTGTCAAATTCTTCTTCACGGACTTCTTGCGGGCAGGTAAGCTTCGCAGCTGCGGGCAGAACCTGCTGTGACAAGGGATATTCCAACGCTTGGCAACGTCGACTCTGCCAACTTTCCCGCTTGCACTTGTCGGCGACAAATGCGAATGTGACACTCTGTGAAGGGTACTGCTTCCTTCCTTGAGGACTTTTTCTGATGTTTAGTATTGCGTTTCTGTCTGCAGATAAGCGGAAGGAATTGTACAAGAAGGGCGAGAAGTTGAAGGAAGATGTTACGGGATCCTAGGCCAATGGCAGAGGCAGTCGTGTAATAAGATTTGCCGGTTTTGAGAGAGTAACTGCTTTTGCAATACGAAACCTTTTTTCGAGGTACAACTACCTCCTTACAGCAAGTACAAGCTAACTGAGCAGAACCTTCGGAGGCGAGCAACAGAGGCATATAGTTTGTGAAAATCATTTTTGATCTCCAACTTGTATACTAGATGTGTATATAAAAAGATGCACCAGCAATTTGTCGCCATTTCATTCTGACTGCCGCTGTAGGTTGTGAAGCCATGTTTGTAATCGAACTCCTTTTGCCGCCCACCAGGCGGAAATTTATGAGGGGTGGGGCAATGGTGACATGGAGGGTACTTGCAAGCATCATATCCCCCGTCTGAAATTACCTATTTAACACAACTGAAGCTTTCGACATGTAAACCCACTGGGCTGTTGTTTGGAATATAGTTTCAGAAACCATTGGTGATGTCAAATTGTCGCATGAAGTCGTACAGAATCCATTATTGGTGAAATGTTGATGGATCAAAAATACGAGGAACATACTTATTCCAGCAGTTACGATAGTTACAAAGGGTTGGAGTGTATGTCATTGTTCTCAATGCAAGGCAGTCGCAGTGCCAAGCGCATCGCAAGCATTCACCAAGTACTTCTGATACCAATGACGTCGATCATGCAACATTACCTTGTCATTCCAGTCAAATGATTCTACCTACTCTTTGAACCCATTTTGTCATCAAACAAGTTGCTTTGTCGGGGAAATTTCAGGTTCGCCTCAAGTCGTCCTTCAACATCGTACATCTAAATGGAACCATGTCAGTGCAGCCGCGAGTATAGGTACTAGAGCTGCCAGCACGTGTATACCGGTATTGTATACGTACTAGCCGCAGCCCGCTGTTCTAACTTCCAACTGCCCCGGGTCGTAGCTTCGGTAGGAGCGGTTATCATAAAGGGATCCCCCTTGGCGTGGGCAAAATCCTGATCTGATCCGACCAGAAAGTTGCACAGCGGCCTGCATGTGCCACCATCGCAAAGCGAGCACTGAATCTACATTGGACAAGTATCTTATCTTCAAATTATTATCCATGAATGATGGCAATGCACTGCTGCGCCCGTGCTTACACAGGGGACCGTACTTCCTGTTATCTACCTAAATCGCGATTGGAATTGGGAGTCCAGACGATAAAAGTGGACGATCAGAGGTGATCTGGCGGACCTTGTACCGTGTACGTTGATATGAACCTCAGATGAAATCCGGCCTGTATCCTAAATCTAGGCCTGCCAAGCTTGTTCTCTTGTTTTCGACAAACAACACTTCTTAGCATGTAAATGCACGATATAAATATTGTTATCTACGGTATAACCTAGCGCGTACTGTATTATAGGCCGGCAACAACCACGGGTCCACAACGTAAAAGTGTAGAATTCACGGTATCAGGCAACGCTCCCGCAACTCCCTCAGCTCCCGAGCTGTCCTGACTGTGGGTCGTCAGTCGCAGTTTTCAGGGCGCTGACCCAGGTCTTATGCCGAGACGCGGCGAGCGGAAGCTTGACCTTTCGAAAGTTTGTCCTGGCTCCTGATTGGCCGCCGACAATACGCGCCAATGATGGCGTCATAGTCACTATTCGCCACGGCACACAATGACAGACTAGCAAGTGTACCCCAGTACACTACGGTACCTCGATCAATAGGCAGTGTCAAATTTGTACCCCCATCTGGTACCATAATTCCGGGATCGATCGCAGTTCCTGGTACCTACCTCAATTGCACCACTAGGTCCGTAATGGCACCTGCGGTGTACATAGGTACCGGCGTACAGGCACAGGGTCGCACAGCCCCGATCAAACGAAACTTGACCCCGGCCCTGGCCCCGGGCCATCACAGTGGCAACGGGCTCTCAATTCATGGCCACAGGCTGTAATTTGGTGTGAACATCGCAAAATGCACTTTTGGCACGGATTTCTGACACGATGACAGACAGCCGGACTAGCAGCACATCCGGAAAACCGCTGTACTGCACAGAAAGGTTGCCGGGCCAAACAAACTTTTCAACGGTGAAGCTTCCGCGGAAAGGCTGGATCGACGGTAGGGATGAGAAGGCCAATTTTCAACCTACAGCCAATTTTGTTTTTTGCCCCTTTGTCCATGATTGAGGTAGTTTGTACGTCGTACGGTCCGCTCCTTTCCGGCCGGAGCGACCGTACACTTATGAACGATTACCGTACGTAAGCATAATGCATGCATGGCCGACAAGCTGCACAGTTAGCAAGTCCGGGACTCCGGGGCCCCCGGTTTCGGATAGCGAGTACCTACTGAAAGCCGCGAGTCGTGACTCCAGTGGCCGTGCAAAGTGCGCCTAGGTTGAACGCAGCCGACAGACCATCCATCCAACTACAGTCGGTAGATACGTATACCTAATACCGTAGACTGAAACGAGGGCACTACTCAGGAACCGGGTAGAAGCACGAGTAACGATCAGCCTGAGTTCAATGGATCGTTTGGAACGTACTATACCTAGGTAGGTTTACCGTTCAATGTTGTCATCATGTTATCATCTTGCAATGTTGTATTATTATGTTGAAATATTGGATTTAGCTTCGTCGAAGCCAGCTACCACACCGGTACCGGTACCACCAAGCGTAGGTACCTACTTGCTTTTATTCACCTACCTACATAGGTATAGCTGGCTGAAAAAGCTCGGAGAGCCGAGGCAAGTGTACTTCAGATGGGCCGACAGGGGGAAGACATGCAAGCAAGCTCTTGTAGGAATACCCGGCACATCAAGTGATCCTGCATTTGAGTTTCTCTTTGTGCTGCCACAACCTGCATTTGGCGCTGCGGTTTGGCGGACGCGCTCCTCCTCACCAGACGTCGCTGACAGCCCCAGTCCGCCGGCTGCGTCGCCGCGCTCGCCACCATGGTGTGCCCTCCCGATGGCATTGGCCTGGCCAAGTACTACACAGAGATGGCCTATGGCTCCTGCATGAGGCAGGCGTCCTTCTTTGAGAACAAGAACATCCTGTCCCTCGGGTTTGGCTACGCGGTTGTGCTCGGGCTGGGGCTCTTCTTTGCTGTCTTCACAGCAGCTTTGGTAAGTTGCGCTGTGCTCTCTTGCATATCGAAGCAGTCTTGCCTCTTTCTTGTCTGCGGGTTTACGACGTGCAGGCCATTGCGAACACAATATAGTCCAGCTTAATATGGGACGCAAAGAAATCCCTCCGAGGTCAGCCCCAGGGGGACTAGCTCCGCTGGCACTGGTACTTTTGTTCGACCCCTCAACGCCGAGGTGGCAGACTAGTACCATAGTTAAGCAGATTTCACTACGGAGAGTGGGTGATTGGATTTGGCAACGCCCAATCATGGCCCTAGAAGGCTGTTTCTTTGGTTCTTTGTTGGATGTCAAGTGCCTTTGCTTTTTGGAACCAGCCAGGAGCCAACCCACAGCTGATGGTCCTGATGTGTTTAATGCTCATGGAAGCAATGATGCTGATTCTCCTGTGGTTACAGGTGTGGCTGGAGGAGCGGTACATTGGCACAGTGGCCTCATCTGAATGGTAGGTCATGCGTGAGCTTTTTGCAGCTCCTGCTCTGCTTGACAGTCCAGAGGTCTTTGGCAGCAACCATTTTAGTCCACTGTTAAGCAGAAGCTGAGATCTGGCAGTTAGACAACGCCACCGTCTCTATTGTTGCAGGTTCAACACTGCAGGGCGCAGCGTCAAGACAAGTCTTACTGCAAGTGTCATTGTCTCGCAGGTATGTGCTTTGACTGCTTTGTTAGCTGAGCATTTTGTCGAGGATATCAAGTATGGCCAGCGATGCAAGCAGTATCAAAGTAGGTGTGCTGCAGAAGGGTGCTTCCAAGTTCGTTAGCAAGGGCGCAATAGAGGAATGGGGGTGTCAGCATGTAGCCAGAGGTGCTCCCGACATACTTTCTTGCCGTAGAACATCTGGCCCCCTTGCTCGCCTCTTTGCCTTCCCAGGTCACTACCCTTTGATGGTCGAGACCTTTCAATCTGGATCTAATCAAGGGATCCCTGCGATGCTGCTGATCTTGTTACTCCAGCCCGGCAAGATTGAGGCAGCTTCAAAAGAAGGCATAGCGCCCTCAAAGGTGGTTACTAACTTCTCCTTTTTCCCTTTCTTGTGGTATAGTGGACCTGGGCTGCCACAATGTAAGTGTCTCCAGTCTCCCCTTTGTCCCTTTGTATGCAGGGTTTCTTCTCTCAAATTGATGGCTCAAAGCGTTGAGGACTGCTGCACACCTCCAGACCATTCAATGCGAAGTTGGTGCTGATGAGGAATCAGACTGATATCCGTGAGGTCAAAAGGAAAGAACCTGTTGAACTTGATAGTGCATCCAGGATGTCAGCTGCCAGGCCTGCCTCCATTGCTGACACGTTTCCTTGACGTCTTCTCCGCAGTCTGCAGTCAGCAAACGTTGCGTGGAAGTTTGGTGAGCTCCCTTCCTTCTCCCAGTTGCTCTGGCTGGTCTTGAGCTACGACTGTGATCAACACCTCAAGCCAACTGCATTTAAACCAGACTGCAAACGGGTGAAGCATCTACTGTGGCCGAGCCTAAAAGTTGGATTCTCCTGATGCAGGGATCAGCGGACCTTTCTGGTATGCCTCAGGGGCCACCGTCTAGGTTCTGCTCTTTGGAGTGATGGCAATCGAGATCAAAAGGAAGGCACCATCAGCTCACACCATCTGCGAGGTTGTTAGGGCAAGGTAGGGTACTCCTCCTGTTTGGAAATCCACTGAATGATTTGTGGAAGGAAGACAAGGATGCAATTGTGGATCTGGTATGAATGGAGCCATGAAATCCAAGGTCTCGGGTGGCTTTCACCAAAAATGATAGTCGATGCAGTATGCTCTGTGGCAGGCAGTATATGAAGGGATCAATCATCGTTTCCTGAGGGCTGTTGATAAGGAGTGTAATCATTGACTATCTAACCAAGTGGAGGCATGGATTTTGCATGCTCCTTGATGAAAACTTCTTCCTGGATCCTTACCAGTGCTTTCACTTTCTGCAGATGGGGTGAGCCTTCCTGCAGCTCCCTGGACATGTCTGGGAGAGTCGGAGGTTTCCAAGCAGTGCCTCTTCTTGTGGACCTGAACGAAGTTGCATCGAGAAAACAAGCCTCAGCTGGATTCTGCAGAGTGACTGGTGTACAGAAATCAGCTGCTTAATGTGCTTGGTTGCCCGGAGTAGTGGCTGCCTGCACTGGCTGAGAAGCGCCTTTCCCATCTTCAAGCGTATAAGCTTTTGTGGCTGCAGGACAAACGGCGCACCTTGTGTTCCTCTTCTTCTGCTTCATGACCAACTGCATCGTCACGTCCATGCTCCTGGTAAGGATCCTGGGGCGCGCTTCAATCGATTACTGGAGCGGTCAGATGCGTGCCTGCTCCTTCCGTCCTGTTCAGTTAGTGTCTTTCTAGAACAGAGAGCCCGGACGATTCAGAGCTCAGCCGCCTTGTGGTTTTGCAAGCGCACTTCAGTGCTACTGTCATCGATAAGTAAAGAATGCGAAACCTTCAGAAATTTCAACCTCAGGAACTAAAGGAACTGATGAGAATCCTTGCTTTGACTCTTATAAGAATTCTAGTGAGAAAGGGGTCAACAAAGCTGGAGCGGTGAAGTACGACTCTAGTCTGAGTTTCTGCTGACGCACCTGCCACTTGTGCTATTTCCAGCTGGGAGGCTCCTCTGTGGTCAACGCCCTCACTGGGATGAACATCTACCTGGCCTGCTTCCTCATTGTGAGTGCCGCTGCTTCTGACGTTGCCTAGACAGTTGTCAGCTGTGCAATCCTCAAGCGACTCCGACCTTGGCGAAAAAGGCGTTGTTGCGTTCGTAGCATCCATCAATGTTGCTGAATCTTCCGAGCGTCGATATGTTATCCAGCTGAACAACTGCTAAGATACTTTCTGGCAAACGTGCTGATTGTGTTCTTTGCATGTCCCTGCAGCCGCTGGGTGTGATCTTTTACACGCTGTCTGGCGGTCTCAAGGCCACCTTCCTGGCCAGCTACACCCACAGCATCTTCAGTAAGGCCCACGGCACTCCTCCTTGCAGCTCCTCTGGGAAGATCCCAAATCCAACAATCTCCATTTCGCGAACGGACTCGAACACGCCTGAAGAACTCGACACACGATGTCTACAATCATCGGCTGCAAGTTGTCCTTGTGCAGCTCTTCCTCGAGGACCAACAGAAGTGCAGGACTCTGTTCTTGACGCTAACGGCCGCCCTTGCGCCCCCCGTTATTGCAGTCCACGTGGCGCTGATGATGTGTACACCGTGTACACATCATGTGTACACATCATCGTGTACACCACCGACTCCGACCTGGGCAGCCCCAAGGCCGTGTACAACGCGCTCAAGGCGGTGGCCAGCAAGGACCGCGTCTGCACCGGCATCCCTGACGGCCACAAATGCGGCCCTGTGGCCGGCAACTACAAGGGCTCCTACCTCACCATGCTCTCTAACGGAGGCCTCGTAAGTTGGCCAGGCCTTCCCAGGCCAGCAACAGCAGGCTCAAAGCCGGCACAGCATGATGAGCAGGATGCCGGCCCCAGTCTTGCCCAGCAGGTGGGTCGCCGCAGCGGGCGGAACCAGGCCGGCGCCGGCTTCGCTGACGGTGAGGGGCAGGTCGAGGGCCAAGGCGGCCAGGCCCAGGGAGGACGCCAGGGAGAAGGGCACACAAAACCAGACAAGACCGCCCAGCTGCACGAGATGAAAGGAGGAGAGCGGTCGGGCGGAGGAAAAGGGGAACCAAGCGTCATGTGCGGTGGAGAGCCTGTCAGGTGCGCACAGCCGCTGATTGAAGGGCGTTCTCTTGCAGGAGGAGTTCCTTCGATCTCGAAGGACCGATCTCAAGAGCACGGAAGGCATTGTTTTTGGCCACAGGGGAGAGGTCGAGGGAGCCTACCAGGTAACCCTTGTGAGATGAGGACGGGCGTGCGGCGATGGCGGACTGCCAGTAGGCGTTATCGACGAACACCGTGCCGAAGTTGCCGACGATGTTGATGATTCCGAAGATCTGCACGCGGACAGATGAGCATCATGTCCGAGGAAATGCCTGTCTGGAAGACAGCAGAGGCGTCGGGGCGTCTTTGCAATTACTGACGTGCCAGTGCGCCAAGACGAGAACAGAGTACTATTACACAACTAACGTAACAAAAGCTCCGGGCCTTGCTGCTCAGAACGCCGGCAACTCGCCGCTCTCCTTGATTGAGGAGCACTCTCTCCCCTACGAGCTTGCCAAAGTGCATCTTTGATAGTTGGAGTAGTAAGTCTCGTATTTATGGCTGTAACAGTTCCTGCTTGTCGAACGTAGGTCGCTTTGCCTTGCATCAGCTCACGGAATGGAGACCTGGAACGCTTCTTCTCTTATCTCTTGAATCTCCGCTCGGTTATTGTCTTTCACGTCCCCTTAGGCACCTGCTGCAAACACCTTTCAGTCTCTACCTACGTCTGATGGCTATTCTCCGTGTCTGTGCAGGGCTGTGACGTCTTCCGGTTCCGCTGAGCTGATTGCCGTGAGCTCCCTGATGACGTACGACATTTACCGCACCTACATCAACCCCAAGGCCACCGGCAAGCAGATCCTGGCGTGCTCGCGCTACTGCGTCCTCGGCTTCGGGATGTTCATGGGAGTGCTCGCCATTGCGCTGTCAAAGGCCGGCGTCAGCCTCGGCTGGATGTAAGCCGCAAACACCCCCGTTTTGCCCCTCTCGTGACTTTTCTGATGAATCGTGTCCTCTTCAACCGTGCCTCAGTAAGCTCCAGACCTCCGGTTTCGCATCAACATAAAGTCCCGAGGTACATTTGACTGCATACTCGCTTCGGAACCGGGCCTTTGAACGTGAACCGTTGCTTGTCACCCTTGCCCCAGGTACGAGGCCATGGGCTGCTTCATCGGGTCCGCCGTCATCCCGGTCGCCCTGCTGCTGCTGTGGAAGAAGGCCAACGCCATCGGCGCCATAGCGGGCTCCCTCATCGGCATGGTGGCTGGCGTCATCACCTGGCTCGTCGTGGCCCAGGTGGGGCTGCTCAGACCGACTCTAAAAATCGGTTTACCTTCGCATCTTCCCTTCGGCTCCAATTCTTAGCCCTTCCACACGCAAAAAGTTCACCATCAGAGAAGATGCGCACAGCGCATGTGGGTTCAGTGCCAAAACGTTTGTGAGCAGCATCAAAAGCTCGGCAAAATGACATTATCATGTTGCCAATGTTTGTCAAGATTAAGTGATGCCAGCCTCCGTTGATATTTTGATCTACTTGTCACACAGCCTCGTTGTAATTTGCGGTTCGCCCGCCAAGGAGTGGTGCTGTCGTAGGCTGACGCTGCGCGCGCGTCGGTTTCTCCCCAGGTGCACAACGGCACGCTGGACCTGTACACGACGGGCAAGGACGGCCCCATGCTGTCGGGCAACCTGGTGGCCATCTTGTCGAGCGGCATCATCCACATCGGATGCAGCCTCGTTTGGCCTGAGGTGCGCGCGCGCCCGCGACGTGACGGCCGTGCGGCCCAGGCTTTACCCCCGCAAAAGCCCTTGTCCTCAATTTCTCCGCCTGCTTCGGCTAAAATGTCTGCTCGCCGAAGCACATTGTTGGCCTCAGCCAATTGAAACCCATAAGGGGTCTGAAACGTAGAGCTAACTCATCCAAACGCGTTGCCTTAGCTGTATCGAAACAGCAACAGCCTCAGTCGACTTCGCTCTTCGGTTTTAACGGCGTTTGTGTGCCCCCCTCTTCCAGGACTTCGACTTCGAGGCGACCAAGGCGATCACCATGGTGGAAAACGATGCACTGAATTTGCCCGAGGAGGAGTTTGCGCCAGAGCGCCTGAGCCACGCCAAGTGGTGGATCATCAAGTGGGGCTGCTGTTTCACGTTCGTCATGCTCGTCCTGTGGCCCCTCGCCACGCTCCCCGCGCGCGAGTTCAACCTCGGCTACTTCACCTTCTGGGGTGAGCATGCGCGCGCGCAGCCGGTTGATCGCTGCAGCTTGGAAGTGTTGCTTGAGCTCCAATGCAGTCTTGTCAACACTCCGCTACATTTTAAATTGCTTGAGATAATTTGGAATCTGTTCAGGTTTGACGGTAATGGTTTACGTCTGGTCAAATATGGTGAGACTGGAGCCGAATCGGAGTCGCTCCGGTGTTTGGTCGCCACATTGCACGTCGATCGGTCTGATCTGCCTAGAACGGGTGCTCCTGGCAGATTGGATTCTGATGTATGCCACCCTCCGGTGTCGTGCAGTGACGATCGTGCTGGGGTGGGGCACCATCGCGTCCGTGGTGATCATTGTGCTGCCGGTGTATGAGTCGTGGGGGGGCATCAGCATCGTGCTCAGCGGCCTCTTCACCTCCGACATCATGTACAAGAAGATCGAGGTCAGCCATCCGCGCGCGCGCGCTCTTCGTGATGGGGCATTCTGACGCCTTCTTTGTGGCGGTGTCAGAGAGGATCAGTAACTTTAAGACGGAGGCCTGAGATGCTGTTGGAAGAAGTGACTTGGCGGAACTCAGGGTTTGGACGGGTGCTTCTCGATCCATGACTCAAAGGAGCGGGAACCCAGGGCGTCGATATATCGCTTCCTAACCGTCCACGTCACCTCTTCCAACAGCGTCCCCGAACTTGGTCCCAAACCGACTGATTCTCTGCTTGAGCTGCTCTTCGGCCTCGGCCCCAAACGACTGATTCTCCTTGAGTCTGCTCTATGCTTTGCCCAAGAGCCGATTCCTCCTTTAAAGAGACGGAAGTTCCCTGGGAGTCTCCTTTTGAAGTCGCCCTGGCTGGAGCCGCGTGTGGAGCTACTTACACCCTGTCTGACGCTTTCAGCTGCGCTGCTCTCCGCAGGCCCTGGATGCCAAGATCGACGCTATTCTACGGTCCAATCCCGAGTACGAGAAGGCCTACACGCACGTCAAGGCCAAGGAGATGTCGCCGCCCCCCAAGGATTAGGCGGAGCGCAGGCGGCGCGGGACAGTCAGTATCGGTGTTGTCTTTTTGAGAATTCGCAATGAACTCCAAACGCGGAGGACGGGTGCCTCGTTAAGTAACTAGTAGTGTTCTATAGGTGGTCGTGCATCAGGTACGCAAGTTATATATCCCGAAAAGGGCGACGCGGCCTTTGATTCTCAGCGGGAGGCGTTGTCGAGCTCGAGGTAGCAGCTTTGAGCAGGGATGTAAGGGCGTAAAGAGTCCCGAAACATTCGAATGGCAGCTGTGATAGCTAGCGAATGAAAGTCACGGCAGATTCAACAGCACGTTGATGCGGAAAGAGCCCGCATTCACGAGAGTCTCGTATAAGAGACGTTATGGGTCCGCCAAATTGTTGCAGCGCTGTTTATCGGAATTCCATGGGTAGAGAAGTTCTACTAGTACCGGTCGAACAAGTTAGCGTTACCGTTCTCCTAAGGCGTGAGTTCGAAGAAAGTTAGGTTCAAGGGCTCTTTACTTCGGAACCTCATTCAATGCGATCGTGGTCAACAATAACGATGCACTGATTTTGTTGTTGTAACAGTAGATTACCAGTCACTATAAAACAAAGCCCCGTTTGAGACTGCTGAGACCTCAGATTCCGCCCCAATAAGATCGATGCGGGTGCGTCCATGTACAGCTGTACATGGACAAACTTTAGACCGGAGGAATGTCACCACAAGGGCTTGCCGGTCTCAAGTAGGCTCATCTGAGACTCATCCAAATTCTAAGGCGGCCTTGTCCTGTTAAGCTTTGCATCTGATTCGTGGTCGAGCGGCACAGCCATGAAAAGTACATTAACCGGCCGATGTCAACAAGACTACACTATCATCTCAATCAGAATGAGCATCTAAATCGTTCGATATGAATTCTATACTTCATGCGCGTGCGGAACAACGAGACATCATCGAATGATGCGCATGGTTATTATTTTATGTATTAATCAGCCAATGAGTAATCGAATGAAGTCCTCATAAAAGCAAGCTCTTATAAAACCTGTTGACGAACCGAGGGGTATGTGAACCTCACGTGACCGCGTAATTTGTTAAGCCTCGTGGCACCAATCCTCGTTGTTTCTCGTTGGTTACTGAATTCTGCCGTTATCTGAAACACGAGCTGGACCAAAGGTAGACATTGTACGTCAATGGTCATGCTATAAAATTCTCCAGATCTACTTAATCCACAAGCATCCCCGCTGCCTAGCTCATGATCTGTAAAATGAAACTTGCAGGTTCAGGAGCGTCTGGACCCCATATGGATTTGAGTCGTATTCTGAAAGTATGCGGGGACGACTTTGAAGAGCTGGGCACTGTGAGAGCATGGCAGTCTTTTGCACGCGCGGTAAACAGGAGCACAGTTGAAGTTTTTCCAGTGGATCCCAACATTTTTCACTGCTCAAACCCTTTCACTTCTGCACAAGGCTCAAGTAGTCTCTGCAATTGAAATCCGTCTGATGAAAAAACAATCTGTCCTGGCAACCTCCGGCGTCACTTTCCACGCCGGAACCTCGCACCACAGATCTCAACCCCGTCAATCCAGGTTTGAGTGGTTTTTTTTAAAAGGAACTCGTCAGCACATTACTTCTCTCATAGAGAACGGATCCTTTCTCGCCCTCACCATTAGGACCTAATGTCTAAATCCCTTGAAGCCAGGCGCACTGCCACGGAACACAAGTACAGAACTCTGCCGAGCACGCCGAGCTGTTCCGATCAGTCTTGGAAGGACGTACTGACCAGGACAATGTCGAAGACAGTCCATTTGGGACAGCCTCCGTCGAACGTACCGCTGAGTCTGTCAGAAACCGGAGCTGCTTCGGTCAGTCTCAGAAGAGTTCGTTGAGCAATTGTCGCCCGGAAGTCGACCGGGAAAGACCGGAAGATTGGCGAGGTTCTGGAGCGCTCCCTTCTTCAGGAAAGAGCGGCGAACCGTTCCTCGGTTGCTCGACCGATCAACCGGGCGGCTGAGGCTCCCTCTCAGGCTTGAGCTCCGCGACTAACCATGGCAAAAGCACCCGGCTCAATCACCCAGGCTCTGGGGTGGAAGTTTCAGAAAAAATAGAGGTGAGCTTGCAGGAGAAGCGCGCACAGGCGAGTGAGGTTACGAGCCAGCCGATCGATCGACAGGCCACCCCGGCAGCTAAAGGCCCCTTCCCTGATTTTAGTCCGCTAATAATCAGGGCAAAAGTGCTAGACAATGTCAGCTGGGCTCGGAGAAAGCTGCCTCGGGCGATTCAGAGGCGAGATCGCAGGAGAAGCGCGCGCACGCGACTGACCTTACGAGCCAGCCGGAAGCCCCCCGACCGGATACCGGCAAACGCTTGAGCAGTACGGAAGAAGCCCCGGTTTGCCAGCAGTCATGCCTGGGAGAATCTCCAGCCGCGTGAAGAACCAAAGAGAAAGGAGTTGCTTTCGAGTCTCTCCAGAAAATTTCGTTGCTAACGTGGGCTTGGTTCGTTGGGCTGGGAAGACGCGGCCGCGTCGCGCCTCACGGCCGGCAGTCCAAACGCGCGCGCTTCAAAATATGCGCTCCATGAGAAGGAGCACGATCACCGGCTCTCCATCTGCTACGGAAAGAGGGGTCTCCGTCATCAGAGGCGCGTTATCAGTGCCCATTCAGGGGTGGATCAGAAGCGAAATTGAGTGAGGTTGTGGAGAGCGGGACCGGAGCCAAAAGCGGCGAAGTTTCTGTGCGGAGCGGAAAGCTTGAGATCACAGAACCGGAAGGGACAGCGGAATCCGTTGGGAGCTATCGATGGGCTAAAATTTCAAAGTGACAGCTAGCGAGTGGGCCGCTTCGGGAGGCGTTTCGGGTGACCAAGACCGGGCGCCGTGGTTCTTGGTAGGAAGCCAAGAGAGGGCTGAGGAAGCGGGGCCTCAATTTCTGTCCGAAGAACCGGAAGTGGTCGCGTTCTTGCTCGAGAGTGTGATCTACCGGGTTGACAATGAAGCAGCATTGAGGAGTTTGGAGACAGGCATAGCCATTTCGGAAGACGAGAAGAATGCGCTCACTCCACGTGACAGTAACAGAGAAAGAGACAGGACCCCACGCCCGCTCAGTGACGAGAGCACGGACGGAGTAGAGTTGGCTGGAGATGCAGTGGTAAGACACGTGGCAGCTCGGGATGCTGACACGGCCCCCTCAGAGGCTCAGTCTGCTGGTGCTCGGGAGACGGGGACCGGTCTGACTGCTACAGGGAAAGAGAGAGGGCGAGTGACCACGGGAAAGGTTTCAGAGCCGATGAAACGTGACCGGGAGGAGCGGCTTGAAATCGGACCGGCGGCGACGGGAATGGCGCGCAAGTGGCGGAGCGGAGCGTTCCGGTCACACGAGAAGCAGAGGAACAGCAAGGTGCATGCAGAAATGAAGAGTGTGAAGGAGGTCTGGTTTGCGCTGTTGCTGAGAATCTGGAAGGACCCGCGGGGCTTGTGCCGGGTCCAGGAAACGAACTGGAAGTGTCTGAAGCCTGGGCCGGTGAACTGGACGTAATGGAACGGGTCCCGGCGGAACGCGAAGGCGGAAGGGCCGACGAAACTGGAAGCACTGCCCGGGAGTCTGATGAGGGAGCCAGGTTGTATCGAGCAGATTTGGACAAGACCAACTTGGGCGAACTTTAACTTCGAACGGAGATAAATTGCACAGAAGCGTGGCAAGCGGAACCAGTGCGAGCGGAACCGTCAGACACGGACGGATCCGATTCGGACAAAACGAAATTGGATAGACTCAGTCTAGTGGGAACCAATCTGGACACAAACAACTCGGACGGATTTCAGGAGGGAGCCAAGCGTGGACGGATGCTGTATGGACGGAACTGCTTTGGGCGGATCCAGCTCGTACGGAACCACCATGGACAAAATCGTTTCGGACAGAACCAGCCTGAACGCAACCGTTCTGGAGACGCACCATGTTGGAAATAACGAGCTCAACCATAGCCGATCTGGCCTCAAGTGGTCTTGGCGGAACCAGCTTGGGCGGATTCAGCTTGGGCGGGAGAAACCAGGAAGGAAACAGGCCGAGCCGAAGCAGTCTGGGCGGACGTGGGCAGAGACTCGGCGGACCGTTCTCTTTGCCGAAGCTGAAGTTTGAGAGCGCGCCCGGAGAAACAGGCTGTGCCCGCTGGGGGGGCGCATCAATTTTCCGCAACGGAAGCCGAAGCTCCGGTCAACCTGGCGGAGCTGGCGGAACGCCGGCCAGCTCTGAAGGAAGTCAAGAAGCGTAAGGCTAGCAGTCCGGAGATGATCCAGTTGAGACTCTTTGACTGACCCAATACATGTGGCACAAAATGATTCGATACAGCCAGAAACAATGAGACTCACCGCTGAATGAGGAATCTGCCGTTCTAGGAACAATAACAAACTACATGCCCTTACAGATTCCGTCTTGAGACAATCTTGATCTGGTCTACAATTCTAGGGATCGCACAATGATAAGCTGACTGGCAGCGAGAGGGTAGAGTCAAAGCCACACTTTAGTTATGAAGTGTTCCAGAGTTCCACAATCATATGCAATGGTTGCTTTCAAACGTTCATGCTTTCTGGAATGCCGCAAGGAAGGTCAATCTGCTGCACGCTGCAGATTAGCAATAGATTTCAGAGTCTACTTGAGTTATTCCTGTACGTTATTGATTTTTGATTGCCTTTTTATGCCTTTTTTTCGAAACCTGTGCCTCTCCTTACAAACGTAATCGACGCGTTGGCAGCAATATGATTGTCCAATCTTTGGATTGCCCTTCGACCAACTTCCGTTTAATTCACAGAACGTCAGATTTTTATGCCGTCCCTCGTACTAAAACTGATTGTTCCGTCATCGTTCCACAGGTCCACTCCCCGCGGGAGCGGAACGGCTTCGCTGCCACTTGTCTCATCAATGGGCGGGCCGTCCTCATCATTTGGCTCTCCCTGGCCCGCAAACAAGAATCGCTGACGCAGCGTGCACTACTTCCTGAACTGGCGAAAAGAGCTGCGCCGAGAGGGGGGCCAACGCTGCCTTAGATTTGGCCTCTTGCGGTGGACTAGATTGGTAACGCTGGGTTTGGATTCTGTTTCTGGCGGACGTTTGGGATCCAGCACAGTCGCTGCTTCACAACCGATTTCCGTCGGTGGTTTGAAACCGGGTTCGGATTACGTCGATTCAGGAGGGGTCCCAGTGGACACAGATACAGTCATCGCCGGTCAGTGTCGGAGGATTGGCACGGCAGGTCAACAAGAGTGGGCTTCAGAAGGAATCCCCTGGCGGAACGATTGGATCCCATACTGCTCCGATCCGCCCAGGGTAGGACGAGCGAATCAAAATTTCAGCCCCTCCGTTCCGGTTCCGGTCACGGCAGAGCTTCTCAGAATGGAAACAGAGCAGATCATCGAGGAAAACGGGGTAGAGTTGGACGTGACGGAACCAGGGCGGAAGCTTGGACAACGGAAAGGGAATAACGGAGAAGAGGCCGGGCTCCGGAGCGAGCGACAGCGTCGAGGTGCTGCTGCAGGAGCGGTCGCCGACGAGGATGGCGTCAGCGGCGAGACCGAGTCCGAGTCGGATGGTGAGCATTACTTAGGGCAGAATCTGAGCCTAAGGAAGCGAGCCAATAAGAGTCGAGCGTGCTTCAGTTCGGGCTACCTCCGTCATCTTTTCCTTATGCCGCAAAGTCCTCTCTTGGCACCCGCTGCCACACACCATATGCGATTTTGTGAATGGGGACATTCGTGATAAGGAGGACTCAAAAGGCAAGGAAAGGGAAAAGAATTACTTTGAGCACGTCTGAGCAGACAACGGCAATACCTCTGATGCGGTGGCGCTCTCAATGCCCTCGCTCCTCGTAGGCGGCAAGCGCGTCCGCTGCAGGCGCGGGTGCGGGTGCGTTGACGGCGTTCGCTTTCTAGACAAATCGTTGGTTCCGTCGGGAGTTTGCGCTTTCGGGACTACGCCAGTGAGCGAGGCAAACGTCTTGGCGGCGACCTCGAAATGCGCGTGAGTGATGCGGACCAGTGGCAAGTCAACCAGGGCGAAGGCCATGGCGCCCTGGGACACCTCGCCAAGGTGCGGAAGCTGCGCGCCCGCGCAAAAAGCTCCGGGATCTAGGGTAGCGGTTTGCGGAAGCGAGACTTTAATGGGCTTAGGGGTTAGGACGCAGTTTGCAGATGTGAGGAGGAGGAGCGTATGAGACGAACCAGGCCGTTGGTGCAATGTGGTGCGGAGTCCAAGGGCTAACTTTTTAACTTCATTCAGTCGCAATTCATTCAACGGAATCATACCTTTCCAGCCAGGAAACTATGGTAAGTACCGGATGCACTGTGGTAACGACTGGGTACATAACGTACTACCCAGACTATCGTATCCACGTATCTCCGCAGTCTGGGCCCTGCACAGGCCGTTCCGACTTGTGTCGCCTTGTCGCCTATACTGCAAGCGGCCATGTAATTACGAATTTGACTCGCACGTTTGTTGGCTTGTAAGTTGTCCCCGTTCTTTCGGAGTCGCCGGGCATTTTCGTCACACCAGCTGACGAACCTGGTGTAGGAAGCTGGGTACCCCATAAGTACAGAAGCGTAAAGTACATTCTAGCTCCGCTGTCTGTACTTTGTAGTCCTAGCTAGGTATGGCTGCTTCCTAGTCTCTAGCCCGCCCCGACCTGCGGTTCCCGACGGTTCCGGACTCCGGAGTCCGGACTCCGGAGCCCTCGATCTTAATTAGCGGTACGGTATCCGTACGGTGCACGGCCGCCGAAACGAATCTGACTATGCACGACTTCTTCTGATGCACAAACCGTCTCAATTATTGACCAAGGGGCAAAAAAAGCGATTTGGCTGTAGGACGCAATCAAGGAGACTTGCCCTTCTCACTTCCACCGAAGCAGATTCTGTTCCCAGGGTGGCAGCTCCCTGGATAACCCGTGGTACCTGCCTGAATATTCAACGATGGAGGGGCTTGCTTTTCCGATATATCTATCGAGAAATATATTCGATATTCCAAATATATTCGATATGAAAGCTTGCTTTCCAGGATTTGCACTGTATAAATATCCAAATTATCGAATAGATTCAGGTATAAGCCCATATTTGTATTTTATCAGCAATATATCCAATATTATCGAATATATTCGGGTCAGAATCCTGGCATATCCGTGCTGGCACCCTACTATTGGATGTATTTGGTATTTATCCGGACGAATAAATCAAATAGACATACCCCCCCCTAAGCAAATTTTAAATAAAAGTGGTGATATGTGCTCAGCTCGACGAGACGAATGCAATGGTGCAAACAAAACTGGAATATTCATTCGGATTCTGGACGATAAAAGCATTTATCAAAATTTATTGCATTTATTTTTATCCAGGGAGCTGCCACCCCGGGATTCTGTTTCGCCGAAGCTGCACCATTTGTTCACGGCAATATCCTGACTTGACCCAGGGTTACCGCAGAACGTCAATTTTTGTTGCTCGACATTCTCGGTCGGGCCGGAGATGGTCTGGGAAGGTGCAAGCTACCGAACTTGGTGGTGCCTAGATCTGTCCTATTGTGGCCACTGCTTCAGCTGCCAGCCCGTGTTTCCCGCTAGGTGTTTGTCACCAACTACGGGCCCCGGTAAGTCTTTATATGAAGTAACCCGATTCTCCAATAGTGCTGCACCTTTGGCATTTGCCTACCAGCCATGAAGGTCCCAGCTCAAACTTCCGGCAAATGGCAAATCTCTGCCCAGGGCCGCCCGAGGGCACGACCGGGTGATATCTACTGAGGCCCGCCGCCGCCCTGCACAATCTAGGTACCTAGATATTTGGTACCGTTGGGTACACAGATAGGTACATATGTTGGTACCGTCGTCCGCTTTTCGTACCTACCGGTACCTCTGGGACCGTACGGAAAAACAGAGTTTACGGTTCACGTCAGACGAGCCGGAAAGAACTCCAGAAAGGACTTGGACATGTGCACTCTGTGTGCACTGTGCAGGCACTGAACTTCGAAGGCAGCAACAAACAGCAAGCACCTTCAAGTTGGGCATGTGCAAGCACTGTAGAGTGTAGACTAGGACTAGCTACTTATAAGCTACCGTAGTCCAACGTGATGATTCCGAATAAATAACTAATTCTCTGCGTTCGGAAAGTCAGAAATTCGGATTTCCCATTCGGAAAGTGAAAATTTCGGAAAGGTAAAATAACCCTGAAATGGTCCTCGGAAGCCGTAAAACTGCCAAAAGCAGCCAAAAACTCCCCTTTTGAGTGAGACCATAGGGCATTCGGATTTTGGTCGGAATCAGCATAAATAATTCCACTTTCCTGGTCGGATTGTTGGAAAATAATTCGAAATTAAATCGTTCGGAATCATCACGGTGGAAGGCAGCAATTTGCACTAGGGGAGACTAGGACCCAGGTACTGATCCAGAGTACTGAAAAGTATCTACCGAGGTACCGGACGTAGGTAGGAAGATCGGCGAGTCTGCCTGGCTCTGCCACTTTGATTGTCCCTGCATTGCATTCTCACCTTCAAATTCAAGTTCAAGTTCGTCTAGATCAGCTGCATTCACGACCTGCATTTGGAGTTTCTGTTTGTTGGACGCGCTCCTCCACACTACTCAACGCCGCCGCCCAGCTCCGGTCCTCTGGCTGCGTCGCCGCGCCTGCCACCATGGCGTGCCCTCCCGATGGCATTGGCCTGGCCAAGTACTACACAGAGATGCCCGATGGCTCCTGCATGAGGCAGGCGTCCTTCTTTGAGAACAAGAACATCCTGTCCCTCGGGTTCGGCTATGCGGTGGTGCTCGGGCTGGGGCTCTTCTTCTCCGTCTTCACAGCAGCTCTGGTGAGTGGTGCTGCGCTCTTTTGAACTCTAGTGCAGTCTTGTGTGTACGTTCAAATTGCATAGCCCGTCAAAATGCGATCTAGTGCAGTATCTTGGAGTGTGCAATGAAAGTTGTTTCCCAAAGTACAGCTGCAGGTTGCCTAGCTCCCTAGTGCTGGCAGCTTTGTGGGGCGCCCGAATGCCGTGCTGGCAACAAGCAAGTCAGTGCAAGCAGATTGCACTCGGTCAGAGTGGGTGAATTGGATTCCTGAGCCAGTACTCACAGTGCTGAGTGATGTTCCTTACAAAGCACAACTGCTGATGCTTTGTGGGTCTACAGGTGTGGCTGGAGGAGCGGTATATGGGCACAGTGGCCTCATCTGAGTGGTAGGTCACACGGAAGCTCTGCTCTGCTCCAGCTCTGCTCCAGATCTCAGAGGTCTTTGCAGCGCCTACCTATCCCAAAGCTGTATACATTGGAGATCTATGGTCAAGCAGAACTTGAGATCTTGCAGTTGGTCATAGCCACTGTTTCCATTGTTGCAGGTTCAACACTGCTGGGCGCAGTGTCAAGACAGGTCTCATCGCCAGTGTCATTGTCTCACAGGTATGTCTTTTTAGTTCTGTGTTGAAGAAGGTCTTTTTCAGTCAGTCTCATACTCGGTCAATAATGCAAGCATAGCGGGGCCCCTCCGCTCAGGCAGGGGGGCGTGATGTAGGAATGTGGGCGCAAATGTGGGTGCGAACGTTGGTATGGAGCTGCGCCTCTGGGGAAATGGAAATCTGGGTTGTATTCTCATATGAACAGTCTGGCATACGCAAGTAGTCAGCTGGAAATTGCAGACTTGTGCACCCCCGAGGCTGATGAAGTGGGAATGTGGGTGCCAGCTTGCTTGCCAGAGTTTCTCCGTGGAGTATCTTCTCGTTCAAACACTAGTTTGGCGTCCTGCGGGCTCCCTCAGTAGACTTCCTTGATGATTGGAGTTGTGGATCTGGAGTGCTCCAATTGACCCCAACCATCCTCCTATCCCGTCAGTCTTGCGGCAGATTCAAGGCAGCCCTGGAGGGGAGTGGCTCTTCGTTTCTGGCAGGAATGCGATTCTGAATAAAAATGCCTCTTAAGATTGTTACTAACTTCTCTTTTCTTCCCTTTTGTTGTGGTACAGTGGACATGGGCTGCCACAATGTAAGTGCCTCCAAGCTGCCTTCCAAGCCCTTTGTAGGCAGGGGTTCCTTCCTGACTCTCTGTTTGGAGGCTTGGAAGATGACGACACTGCTGCCCAGCTCTTAATCTTCTTGATGTCAAGGTGGTGCAAATCGAGGATCTCTCAAAATTCCAGGGGGGCATTGGGGGAAGCTTGGCAACATTTTGCCCCCAAACCACCAGCTGTGAGGGTTGCCCCATATGCTGACAAACCTCTCAACGTCTTCTCTGCAGCCTGCAGTCAGCAAACGTTGCGTGGAAATATGGTAAGCTCCCCTCCTCCCTCCTTGTCCTTTTCCTGGTCTTGTGTAAGGAGCATCGCTGGAATCCAAAGCTAACTGTATGTGAAGAGGGGCTGCCAATCCAAGCGATAGCAATTCAAGCAACTTCAGTGGCTGGACCTGAACATGAACTCTTTGTACTGCAGGGATCAGCGGACCTTTCTGGTATGCCGCGGGTGCCACAGTCCAGGTGCTGCTCTTTGGAGTGATGGCAATTGAAATCAAGAGGAAGGCACCGACAGCTCACACCATCTGCGAGGTCGTGAGGGCAAGGTAGGAAGCCCCCTTCTGCTGGCCAACTCACTGGCAACTCTCAAGAGGAAGAGAACCCATGACTTTTGGGTTTTTGGTGGACTTCTATCAGCAATGATGGCAGATGCATAATGCACTGTGGCAGGCAGTTTGTGAAGGGGTCTTACCACTGCTTTTGAAGGCTGTCGATCCAGAGTTCGATGGACTGGCAACGAAATGGAGCCACGCAACTGTGTCTTTCCCTCGGGTGAACCTTTGCCCAGGTGTTAACAAGTGCCTTTTGTTCTCCTGCAGATGGGGTGAGCGCTCCCTGCAACTCATTGGACATGACTAGGAGATTCGGAGTATCCAAGCTGTGTCCAGATTGGGATTGGGAATCCAGCCTCGTTATGCAGAGCATTTGGAATGCAAAGGTAGACTGCTTCACGTGCTTGATGCCCTGGCCCTCTTTGCCTGACTGATTGGGAGCCGCCTAGCTGATTGCCAAGTCTGAAAGCTCTGGTACTTGCAGGACAAACGGCGCATTTTGTGTTCCTCTTCTTCTGCTTCATGACCAACTGCATTGTGACGTCAATGCTCCTGGTGAGTGGCATGGGAGCACACACATTTCAAAGACACGAAACCAGATTCTTGCTATTAGTCTAGTCCTGCTCATCCACTTTCATTCTCACATTGAGAAGTTCGACAAATCCTTGCTGTAGTCTTGAAGCTCATGCTGTAAAGAGACTGCTTATCAAACGCTGATCGTTTCCATTCAATTCTTACTTTGTTTCCTCTCTGATGCACCTGCCACCTGTTGCCACTTTCAGCTGGGAGGTTCTTCTGTCGTCAACGCCCTCACTGGAATGAACATCTACCTGGCCTGCTTCCTCATTGTAAGTGCCCCATGTCCTCATGCTTGCTTTGCTCGACACGCATCATCTATGTACTCCTCCAGTAGAAGTTCTCTGACCAAGGGGGTGAGCCTGCTAAGCGTAGCACTTCATCTCCTGTGTTTGGACGGACTACTCTGCTCATCTCTGTTGCGATTGCATCCTGTGACAGCTGATGAGAACTTACACTGAGAGTATACCCTGTCTTGCTTGCAGCCTCTTGGTGTGATCTTCTACACGCTGTCTGGCGGACTCAAGGCCACTTTCCTGGCCAGCTACGTCCACAGTATTGTCAGTAAGTTCCGCCACAGTCCTTGAGCTCCTCGTGCGCCGATGCCGCTAATTCCGATATTCTCCAGCTCAGAAGTCTAGTCCATCTCTGGCTTTCGGGTTTGGCAACGATTCAAGCTGAGTCAAAAGACAGTAAAAATCTCGGCCTCTTCAACTTTACAACTTACTGCAACACTGGCAAATAACTTACTGGTGCTCAACCTCAAGCTGCAGGCTAACGGGTGTCTCGTCCCCTCTATTGCAGTCCACATCGCGCTGATGATGTTCATCTGGATCGTGTATGCCACTGACTCCGACCTGGGCAGCCCGAAAGCGGTGTATCACGCGCTCAAGGCGGTCGCCAGCAAGGAACGCGTCTGCACCGGCATTCCCGACGGCCAAAAGTGCGGCCCAATCGCCGGCAACTACAAGGGCTCCTACGTCACCATGCTCTCCAATGGAGGCCTCGTGAGTGGCCAACAAAAAGAGAATAAGCAAGGCTTGGCTTGTGTCATTAAAGGACTTCCCTAACGTTGCTCAATTGGACCCATTCGAACGGACCAGTGAAGTCAGTCTCACGGTAGCGCTTTCTCTGTGGCTGCCGGATTCTGTGCACGAGGAGCCCTCCCTCGCATGGTTGGGGACCGTTGTATTACGTGCACTGGGCTTTACGTATTGTCTTGGTAACATGATAATAATCATCTCGTGCAGATTTTCGGAGTCATCAACATTGTCGGCAACTTCGGAACGGTGTTCGTTGACAACGGCTACTGGCAGTCTGCCATCGCTGCGCGCCCCTCCTCTTCCCACAAGGGTTACCTGGTACGCTCGCCTCGACCTCTTTCATCCTTTTTCTTTATATCTCTTGCTATTCGGAGCTCTTCTTAGCGAGGCCTCCCTCATGCGCAAGCCTCTGTCTTGCACCATTTGACGAACTGGCTCCCTCTCTTTCTCGTAAGAACACCTACTCGACACCCGACTCTCCCCGCACTGAATGGTTGAGTATGTGGCTTAATACACCCCTGCATTGGAAGCCGTTTTTTGGGAGAACGGTGTTCCTGTGAATTTCTGACACGTGTTCCGTTTTCGTGTTTGCTGCAGCTGGGCGGTCTCGTCTGGTTCGCGGTGCCCTTCTCCCTGGCGTCCTCCCTGGGCCTCGCCGCTGTTGCGCTCGACCTCCCCCTCACAAGCAGCGAAGCCGGCTCTGGCCTGGTGCCCCCCGCGGCGGCGACCCACATGCTGGGCAAGAGTGGGGCGGGCCTCTTGCTGGTTATGCTCTTCATGTGAGCCTCGCCGTTCCCTGCAACCGTCTGGGAGCATGACTGACGCTTCTGGTTGAAATGACTGACCAGTGGTTCACCATTGTACTCATCATACTACGTGATATCGTAATCGTACAGCTAAGCCGACTACGTTTCAGCCTGTTTTCAACTGCTCTTACACGTCTTGGCTCCATTCTGTGCCGTCCGCTCCATGGATATCTCCAAGAGGAGCCGCCGAGTTGCCTCGAATCTTTCTCACTAGCCCCCATATTCTCTTCCGGACTGGCTCCGAGCTCGGCTGCCCTACCTCGAAGAAACGCAATCCGAACTTAATGGCTGTTTTTCCCCGTATCTTGCAGGGCTGTCACGTCTGCCGGCTCTGCAGAGTTGATTGCTGTCAGTTCTCTCATCACGTACGACATTTACCGCACCTACATCAACCCCAAGGCCACCGGCAAGCAGATCCTGGCGTGCTCGCGCTACTGCGTCCTCGGCTTTGGGCTGTTCATGGGAGTGCTCGCCATCGCGCTGCAAAAGGCCGGCGTCAGCCTCGGCTGGATGTGAGGCGCACTCCCTCAACCCCGCTCTGCCCCAGACTTTTTTTGGGGTACATCTGGTCGAGCGACGGCCTCCTGCTCTCTTCTCGCCCTTAGTCGTCTGATCGTAGCCCTCGAGCTTTTATGTTTGTATCCGGACACACAACTTGCTCTCTGCTGCAAGCTTCCGAATTCACGACATGCGTGAGATTTTGTGCCCCGTGTGGAAGGGAGCATCAACGATCACTCACTTTGTGTGCCCTGTTTGGAAGTAGCAATGATGTGACTCGCTCGTCGCCCCCTTTCCAGGTACGAGGCCATGGGCTGCTTCATCGGGTCCGCCGTCATCCCGGTCGCCCTGCTGCTGCTGTGGAAGAAGGCCAACGCCATCGGCGCTATGGCGGGCGCTATCATCGGCATGGTCGCCGGTATCATCACCTGGCTCGTCGTGGCCCAGGTCCGTACACGCTCCGCATCTCTTCGCAATTTCTTTGATTCTCTGTGATCTGTCTGTGACTCTCTTTGAGCTTCCGCAATCTTTCTGAGCTTCCCTGCTTGGTTACGCCTTGTAGCATGTTGACGATAATGCTGGCGTAAAATTCCGGCCAATTGTGACAATGTCCAAAGCACTCGTCAATTAGCTTACTTTGGAAGCAAGAGACGGGCTACACTGTGCCTCCGCGATCTGCCTCTTGTGCTGACGTGATCTGTGCGTCGTTTCTCCCCAGGTGCACAACGGCACGCTGGACCTGTACACGACCGGCAAGGACGGCCCCATGCTGTCCGGCAACCTGGTGGCCATCCTGTCGGGCGGCATCATCCACATCGGATGCAGCCTCGTCTGGCCCGAGGTGCGCCCCAAACCCACCCCGCTCTAGATCTCTTCCCCCGCACTGCCGCCTGCCTGCGACGCCTACTGCTGCTGTCTTAATGAACGCTGCGCCATATCTTGGAGACGGCCGCAGCCATTCTGGCGCCAGTTTCCCCTTCCTCGCTCGCGCTCGCGTTACCGCAGTGCTGAATTTCATGTGTTTATCCTCTCTCTGCTGCCAGGACTTCGACTTCGAGGCGACCAAGGCGATCAGCATGGTGGAGAACGACTCCCCGGACCTGCCCGAGGACGAGTACGACCCGGCGCGGCTGAACCACGCCAAGTGGTGGATCATCAAGTGGGGCTGCCTCTTCACGTTCATCATGCTCATCCTGTGGCCCATCGCCACGCTGCCCGCGCGCGAGTTCAACCTCGGCTACTTCACCTTCTGGGGTGAGCATGAACCCCTTCTTTCTGCCGAGGTGCTGCCCTCAAGCGGGAGTCCGATTTATGCGAGATTGATCAGGAGTCCGATATGCGAGATTTGGTTGGGAACCCGATTCTGCGAGATTGGTTGGGAACCCGATTATGCGAGATGGATTGGGAGTCCAGAGTATGCGGGATTGACTGGGAGTTCAATTTATGCGCGAGAATTCGACAAGGCAACGGTTCCTTCAAAGCGAGGGTCAAGTTGATGGCTGCGCTTGGTCTGACCTTACCCTTCGCGTCTAACCCGTCCTGTTTGTGCGACGCCCTTTTAAAACCCCCGTCGGTCCGCTTGCTTTGCAGTGGTGATCGTGCTTGCATGGGGCACCATCGCATCCATTGTGATCATCGTGATGCCGCTGTGGGAGTCGTGGGCGGGCATCAGCATCGTGCTCACCGGCCTCTTCACCTCCGACATCATGTACAAGAAGATCGAGGTCAGCACCCCCGCGCGCAGACCGTAAACCAGCCCGCACCCTCGCGCGATCGTCCAGTCAATAAGGATTGCACAAACTCTTGCGGATTCCTATCAAACAGTGCTTTTGGGGTCGGCAATATTGCTTCTTTGAATTATTTGGTTTTGAAGAAGTCAAAAGAGCATGGGGTCAAAAAGAGGATGGGGGCCGCCGACAGTTGGCTTTAACGTCTTCTATAAGAAGAACCGAAGGTTTTATCCAACTCCGCTTAACTTTGTTCCTACAAGCCGAGTATCCACCTTTGTCTAACAAATAGCTACCTTGTCTTACTACTGTGATTTGAGCCTTGTGTGGACACTGGAGACCCAGGTGAACTAACGTGATTTTGGTGCTGCCCCACAGAATCTGGATGCCAAGATCGACGCCATCCTGCGGTCCAACCCCGAGTACGAGAAGGCCTACACGCACGTCAAGGCCAAGGAGATGTCGCCGCCGCCCAAGGATTAGGCGGAGCGCAGCGGCGCGGAAAAGTCGGTATCAGGGGTTGTGTTCTGAGAACTCACAGGGTACTCGAGACGCGGAAGAGGGGTGCCTCGTTACATTACTAATAGTGTCCCGTAGGTGGTCGTGCATCAGGTACGTAACTTAATCCCAGAGAAACGACGACGCAGTCTTGGTTCCTCAGCGGGAAGCGTTGCCGAGCTCGTGGTAGCAGCTGTCGAGCGGGGGTATTAAAGCACGTACAGGGTCCCAAAACAGTCACGAGTAGCTGTAATGGCTAGCGAAATAAGGAGGCTAAGGCAGATTCAACAGCAGGCTGATGCGGAAAGAGCCCACCTCCACGTGAATCTCGTAAGAGAGACGTTCTGGGTCCGCCGATGGTTTCCCGGCAGCGCTGTCTATCGCTTACATGGAAAACGGAAGCCGTGGGTAGAGCCAAGCAACTAGCACTGGCTAAAGAACTTAGCGTCACGTGTAAGGCCGAAGCTCGACTAAAGCAAATTAGGTTCGAGGGTTGTCCTAACACAACTGTCATTTCATAAGATCGTGGAAAAGGATTTGCTGTCGTTCAGTACCTGTCATATCATGTCATTGGATCATTATGCCTGCGCATGTGCACTCGCTTATCATTCGCAAGATTACAACGTCGAGATTCCTTCTAACGTGAAATTTACATGGCACCGATAATTGCAAGCATGCAGATATGTGAATCTTGTATGGAGACCCCCAAGAGTGTGCCCTAACAATGTATGCGAAGTTGCACGTCATAGTGACCGTCAAACTGTCGGACAGTTGGCTTTTGCTCGAGACAATTGCACCTGCCGCAATGAATCGTTGTGAGGTTCGGGCAGACAATGCAGAATACGATGTGATTATAGAATGACATGCGACCGAGTGTATACATGCTTCAGAAGAAAGTCGGATCGGTAGATGATCAACTGAGTGACTCAAGTCAACAATCTACATGTTGTTTTCAAGCTGCAGAGGCAGTGCACGGGCCGCCCAAGGCTAGATCTATATGTCGAACTCACCGGCTGATCCTCGATTGCTTGCATTAAGTTGCAGTACGGCTGCGCTCACATGCAATCGAGCTATGCTAAGTATGCAGCTATCAACGTACACCAAGCTAAGAACTTAGCTGCGTGATTGATGTCGGCCAGCTCCGTGCATCTCTGACTCCACTAGTGCATTCTGCGGCTCCTTCCACATAATCGTCGATGTAAATCACAGCACGTGCACTTGCAGCCCGTGCATGCGTGGACCCCTCAATTGCGTGCATGAAAGGACCCCTGATATCCCTTGAAAATGTGCTGGGGATCAATTAAGCGCATGGTTCTCTCATCGCCTCACGGTGGGGTCTGAAACTATTATCCACTTTTATAGTCGATCTCCACGACGCGCTTCGTTCCAAGAGAAGCCCACCACTAGCTTGCGTCTGGGTCGTCGGCAATGTCATCCAGCGTGCCCTTCTCGCAGCGCTCGTGGGTGCGGTGCAGATCAATGGCGGCCAGCGCCTGGTTGCGCGTGTTGCCCGCGGCGTTGCTCTTGTACACGGCCGCGCTCACCGCCAGCTGCAGCTGCGCAATTACCTCCGGATGCACGCGGCCCCGCGCCAGTGCAGTCGCCTGGAAACATAGCGAAAAGAAAAGATATGCTCTCCGCACGCAGGAGTCAAGGCCGCCACAAGGGATGTATGATACTGGTGCACTGTTGCTGCAGTTAGAGGCTCGTCCTGAGAGTTGAGTGTTAAGTACAGCAGAACGAGTCGCTACTAACGGTACACATTTGCTAAACCGATGCCAGTCAAGAGCCTACAATGGGGATCTTGTGCCAGAGACGTTGTGGGACTCTTGCGCGGAGCTGCGAATTGAACTGCTTCCAAGTACGAGCGCCGAGCCCAACGTTCAGGCCAGGCAAGTTGGCACGTTTCAATCTCAAGTAGTCCACTGCTGAGGACAGTGCCAGCGCCGGGCGCGGGGCTGCCTGACCTTCTCGATGCGTGACACGATTGGGCCGCCGTTGTTAGTGGGCATGTGCTTGATCGAGCTCAGCATGCGCACCCACTCCGGCGAGTCCGCATCGTCAGCGTGCTCGCGCTCTGCGTCCTCCTGCATCACCGCACGTGCAGCGGGCGTCATTGAACGTCACCGTGCATCAAGCCGTCGTCTTATGTACCCCGAGTTTATCGAAGCAGTAGCAAAATCCGACGGACTCAAGGCAGGCCGGAGCCGGTCCCAATGAGAGGAGGCACAATGCCGCATATTCTCGTGTGCGATTCTGATGAAAATAGAATGGTGCACGCCGATGTCAAGTCGACAAATCTGTGGCTTGCCCGACGAACCATGCCCGAAGCAGGCGAGGATCCCCTTACAAAATCAACAACCGGGCCGTCACCGCACGGCATAGGTGCTCTTTCAAGACTTCGAGATCTTCTTGAAGATGCATGTTGCCTCGCTGAACGATGATCCTACCACGAGGATCCCCACCCGCCCAGCTGAACGGGTGAGAATGTGAATTGAACAAAAACGCTTTGCCAATATAACGGCGGAGGCATCATCATGGCCTTTTGCATGAGAAACAGTTTGCCATGACGGCTGTGCTCGCCCAAATCGCTTTCGCCAAGACATGAGCGGCTCATGCAGGAGCCCCACTGTAAGACGGTCTGGCTGCCCAAGTTCAATGAAGATCGCGTCTGCCGGCCCACACGGGACCTCCGCTCACCTCGCGTTTCCTGCGGTCCCTCTCCCGCCTCTCCCGCTGCCGCTCCATCTCGACCCGCTTCGCCTCGTCTCGTTCTCTTTGCCGCTGCCGCCTCTTCCGCTCACTTGCGGCCGTCGGGCTCTCGCTCGCCGCACCCCTCCCCCCCGCCTCGCTCTGGTTATCCCCTCGCAGCGCTCGGCACCTGTCACACACGATGCGCTGCATGCCGCCCGCCTTGTCTGGCGATTGAGGGTCCAGGTGTCCCTGCCTGTGCTGCTCGCAGTACGAATTGGAACACGTGGCGCACTCTGATTGAACGGGCTCCGAGCAGCGGTCGCTGGCGCAGGCGTGGCGGGGGCAGCACCAGAAAGAGTCCTCAGAAGTCGGGGCCTGGGAAGGAAAATATGAAAATTCAAGCGGGCAGAAGTGCACCGAAGCACACGGAGAAAGGACAACTCCGACAAAGTCAATTGGTCGACTTTCATGTCGCGAAAAAATGAAAGCTTGCGCCCTTCTTGTAACGATCCCGTCCGTTGATGGCTTTACTCCCTCGATCACGTTCAATCCAGCTTAAGCACGCCAGCTTATAGGGCGAAACCTACTCGACCTACACATCGATGCACACCCCTCATTTCCGTAAGCTTGAATATTGTCCTGCTTCGTGCACTTTGAAAAAAAGCAATCGACTGCCAGCTTCTTAAAAGGACCCCCTCGTCAAAGGTTGACTGCCAGTCTCCTCTCCAAAAGGCTGCCACGCAATTGCTCACCCGCGTCCCCAGGCATGCCACGTGGTATGCCTTCCAGCAGGGTGCTCCCCCCTCCCGATGCCCCTCTTGGCAGCACAGCAGGTCCCCCCCGTCCTTGCACAGAAAGCAGCGCTCCTCCCAGTCTTTCCGCGCCGCCGCCTGCTCCTCAATCGCCGCCAGGAGCCGCTCGTACTGCAGGTGATACGCGCGCAGCACAGCAGCGGGGTCCCGCGCTGCCAGGGCCGCCTGCATCAGTGCATGCTCCCTGCAGGAGCGGAAGCGGTAACGTATCTCCCTCCATTCTAGTCTGCCTCCCTTCGCTTCTCCGATGCTCAGGACCGCACTCTTGATGGCCCAGATAGGGGAGGACGAAAGACCGGGAGAGCCGACAAGAACTTTCGACGAGAGAATGCCGACCTCAAATTGTCAAAGTCGGTGACGATTCTGGGTCCGCCGACAGAGAAACCAAGCAACAATGTAACGACTTCCCTAGGTGGCTCTTGCATAGAATCTTTCAAAAATTGATGGGTCAAATGCATGATTCTTCAAGACTTCGACACAATCCTTGCTGCGATCCAACTCAACTGCCGGCTCCGCTCTCTTGTTTGCCTCACCTGGCCAGCGCCTCTTCGTTGGTCTCCTCCTCCACCTCCTCCCTCGGCTCGTCGTCCTCTGAATCATCCCCACCTGTATCCCCCGCACCTCCTTTCAGCCCCTCTCCCGCTGCGCTGCCCGGCCGGATCTGCGAAGAAGCCAAATCTTGGTTGAAAACTAACCGCACAAAGCTAGGACTGTGCGTAAGTGGACGACATGTAAGTGGATGCATGGGCGTCCTTCTGAGACGCGTGCTTGCCCCATCAACTTCAACGGCACTGTCACTGATTTAAAGAGCGGCTTGACAGCGAGATCTGGAGAAGAGGCGCACAAGTACGGACCTGTGCCGATTTGTGGAGCTCAGGGGGCGGGGACAGCTCCCGTCCCTTCCAGCCGTACTTGTAGTAGCGCGGGCGCAGCTTGCTGTGCCAGAAGCTCTTGACCATCTTGCCAGTCCTGGCAGAGGCGGCAGGGGGAGGGTGTCAGGGGACAGGCAGAGTTTCAGGGACATGGAAGAGATGGTGGAAAGGTGAAGGGCCAGAGGGGACGCTGTAGAGGGGTTGCCGAGAAGCAGGTCAACCCGTCCGTTATTGCGATGGCTAAAGAGTTGGTGGACGCCAAGTATGACGATGGGGGAAGCAGATCCAAGTGGATGGTTGCTTTGGGAAAACAAGTCCAGGCCGCAATCGGCACCCTCTGTCAAACAGCCACGCTGGACTCATTCTCTTGTCAGCGACACCCACAAGGTTCCTGCTATGACGTCAGTCATTGTCGACCTTGCCAACGGGACAAACGCTGCCACAGCGCCCTGTTCCAAACGCGTTTCACAACACACCATTCTAATAGACTGAGTTGGCCCCAGTCAAGACAAGATTCTCAGATGCAACAGTTTAAAGCACAAACAGAGCTTTCTCGAACCATAGAGTACCCACAGTGTCACCCCAGCCTCACCGTCCCGGCAGGAACTTGGCGACGTCGGTCCAGCAGTTGCCGAGGATGTAGCGGCCCACGAGCACCAGCATGGCCTCCTCCTCCGAGAAGGGCATGCTCTGCAGGTCCACGTGCTCCCACTGCGCCGCGCGCTGGATCAGCTGCGCAGACAGCTGCTCCTTCCACCCCCCCGCGCTGGAGCCTGAAGAGAGATCAAAACAACGGCTTGAGAGAGCACTATTATGTCTGCCTTGATTGACTTGATTGCAGAGGGGGATTGCGCCAAGCCATGCTTGGCTGCAGTTGTCAGATGGTAGCCTTCTAGATTGAGCCAGAAACATTTTCAACACCAGTTGGGGGCCAAGTTGATCTGCAGGCGACACAAAAAGACTTCAGGGAGTGGCTTGCACTTTTCCCGCTCACCACCATAGTGCGACTTTGCTTTCTCAATGAAAGTGACAGCTTCCACCGCCGGCTTCAGGTCACTGGGCTTTCCAGTGACCGGCGGGCTTCTGAAGCCCGACCCCGCCCGCTGCAAAGGTCTGCCGGCAGGGGACTGGGACAGAACTCGCGACCGCACTGACTCTGGCGGTTCTGTGAGAAGCTTGACGCCCGCCGAATCCTTGTTGACCTTGGCTGACGCCACCCTTTCAAACACCGCCGCATTCTTCCCAGCCTGGGGCAGGGAAGTGTGATCTTCAGATTGGAAGATGGGAGTTCCTGACGGGAGCAGCAGGCTCGCTGGCACGGGCTGTGGCTCGTAGAGAAAGCTCCCGTAGTAGGCGGTCCCTGCATCCTGGTGCTGGCGCAGCTCGTCCAGCAAGTGGTTGTAGAAGAGCGGGTCAATCAGATCAGAGGCGCCGCGCTTCAACTTGCTCTTTGCAATTGGGCGGGAAGCGCTGGGAGGAAGCGGAGACGCCGCCGCCATCTTGAAAGGTGATCCTCCTTACTGCATTGATTGGCCTTCGAAAGGCGCCTCCAGGCAGCTATTAGTGTTTCAACTTTCTAACCACGTTGTTGTCCAACTTTCATTTCTTTTGGTGAATGGGAAGCGGTCAGCCCTCAGGCCCCAGGGCGATCCTCTTGGGTTATGGGCCGGGTTAGCCATGGCTGGATCCAAATAGTGGTTCTCATCACGCGTTCAGCTCGCTAACCCGGGGTTAAGGAGATTGTTCCAGGACCCCAGCACACCACAAATTCAATCACAAGGAAATGATGCCCAGGACTATCCCAATGATGGGTGGAGGACATAGAAACTGAAGGGGAAGGCAAGGGGCGAGGGCGCAACTTGTTGGAAGGCTATTCGGCTGAAAAGCGCCCAATGGCTCTTCTTTCCTGCAACGCTGCATGCTGTGCAGGACCTCGCTGTTTAGCGACGGGAGCTACGGCACAACCCACAAAGAAGCGGCTCCAGATAGTCGGTGTTGATCTGCTGCATCGAACAAGATTGAGAGAGGGCGTACCTCCAATCTTCAGTCTCACATTCCATCATTCTGTGTTTCCATCAAGCATAACACGCCATTTTCAGCAGAGTAGTAGCTCGGCGCCCTCACATCAGGCGAGGCGGGGGTTTTCTTGTAGAGCTGCAGGGAATGGAACCGAGAGAAGACCGGAATACAGGTCAGTGGAGTCCTCAATCAGATTGGCGCGAGTGACAGAGCTGACCACTGAAACTTTGAAATGAAAGCTGGACAATGTGGCGCCCGCTTCCTACATTGATTTGATTGTTTGCATGATGCATCAAAGTGCACAACCTTCTCTTGGCAGCAGTGAACCGCGCCTTACACCATCTGAGAATGGGATACTGTCTACGTAAGCCGTCTAATATAGACAATTCTTAACATGTTCACGGGGTTGAATGATGCTTACATTCAAAAGTGGTTTGATCGTCTCACTTTACTTTGTGCTTTTTGCAGCAAAGATGCTCGGGCACGAGCAGAGGTTCTTTCCCCCTTTCGAACAGTCCGGCAGTTCTTCTATATAGCATTTATGGCCTCTGGGGGTTTAGGGACTTTGATCACATTGAGCAAGGTCGCAGCAAGTCTTAGTGGGATTGACAACGGGGTCCCGCTTGAGTCCATGTTGAAAGACCTGGGCATTGATATCGCCGCGGTTGCCGTCTTCGCTTTCCTGTATTCTCAGGATGCAAAGGCCAAGAACGCCCAGCTAGCGCGTTTAGGGCGGGAGGAGAGTCTGGGCAACCTCAGACTTGAGTTGACAAACAAACAGACCGTGACCGCGAGTAGTCTACGAGGGAGGGCCCGCCTGATCATTGTGGCGGGTCCTCCGGGCCACATAGAAGCAGTGCTTGAATCAGCCAAGCCGTTCAAAGATCGGTTAGTCGAAAGGGGCTGCTTGGTTGTGCCGCTAGTGACGGAAGAAGCCAAGGGGGCCAAGTCCAGCGAGGCGGCTGCGTCATCCGAGGGGGCCTTAACAGAGTCGTCCAGCCCGTCGCCGCCTGCCGAGTACAAGGTCAACATCGAGACAGAGCGGCGGTGGAAGGCTGCACCGCTCTACACAAACGAATGGAGAAAGTGAGACCAAACTCATTCGGCCGCTGTCATGTCAGTGTGCTATTGTATAGTTGCCACGCGCTTCTTTCCAAACGCGATGACTAGTCATCTCGGCCATCAAGAATCAACTTCTCCATCTGCATATGTATCACTCTCTTTCTGTCCACTACTGTGAGAATTTCTGAGGTAAGCGAAAGTGGTATATGTTGTCGTCCAATTCGATATGCAGGACTGCAACCTGGCAGTTCCTCTGGCGGTTTAAGCAGCACTTCTGGTGATGCGTTTGGGACCTTACAGACCTTGCTGTGTTCTTTCCAGGTGGCTCGAACAACAAATGGAACTGGCGAAAGTTGGTATGGGCACCCCCGTGTAAGTTCTTCTGGCTCGTTTTCTTATTTTTGCGTTGTGCTCTTACCTTGAACGAGCCAGTCTCTCTTCAGCTGAACATGTCTAAAAACGGTGGACTAGCAGAGTGCCTCTGAGATAACTTGCTGTTTGGTGTCCTGCGAACATCGGCTGTCCTTCGAAGACTCCCATGCACGATCTGGTTTCGGCAGGTATATTCCACTTCCACTTCTATTGGCTATCCTGTGAAGATTCTCATCCACGTTCTGGCTCCTGCAGATACATTTCACTTCGTTTAGATGGTCGGGTGAGGGCCTCCGGCCTTGGCATCCCTCCCTGGCCAATCATTGTCGCCCAGCTTGGTCCGATGACAGGAAGCTCCTTCATGGATGGATTCGATGGAGCCGTTTAGAATAGTAAGCGGTTGTTGAGGACTCCGAGCAGCCTTTGTTTTCCGCGTTGTTGCATTTCTGCTTCGAGAACAAGCCGCACCGGCAGTCTACATACAGGCGCGGCCGCTGATGATTTGAAGCCGTTAAACAATCTTTTCGATGAAAGCGTTTGCCAACGCATCATCATGCAGTATATTAACGTGACCGCACTGCACGCCTTGCACCCTGGGTTCTCGTGTCCGCTGGGCCCGGACGACTCATAAGCAGCTAGTTGGCTTGATTATCGCGCGGCGAGCTTAGAAGTGGCCCAATCTGTGTCATCTCTTGACAAGACTCAAAGCTGCTGCAAGTCCTTTAATGCACCAACACGGCTTCTAGAATTGTCTGTTATATGGTCTTCAGTCGTGAACTATCTTTAAGATAGCTCAAGATAGCTGACGTGCTAGCATGGTTGATTCACCTAGCTCTCTAGGCTTAAATCCGACCCGGCACGTTTCTTGAGTTGTGTGTATATAAACCCATCAATGGAAATGATACCGCGTAGATTATAACGCATCAATCAAGGCATGCGGCCCACTGGCTCGTGCAGCGTACATCAACATATGCACATGCTATATGGGCGGCTCGGCCATGCGCCTGCATGGCATGATATGTATATGCATGATTGGACAAGTGACGATTTTATTATCGACCAGTCCTGCTTGATTAAGTATGGGGATTAGCATCAGGATCCTTCTGGACATCCGAAACAAAGATTCATTTGAGGACCAACAAGCTAGAGACGCAGGCAGGCAATGCGTAGTGTAGCCCGGTCATACTGCTCTTAGTAGGAAAACGAAAACGAATTCTATTTAGAACGTACAGGGAACCACTACTAGATAGCTTAGGATGGATAAGTATGTGTGAAAGGTTCCAAAAATGAACGTCCGTTGGCATATTTTTACAGTATGTACACAGGGCAACTGCTTAATCCTGCTAGTGTGCAGCATATGGGTTACTAATCTAATTGCACAGAGCAGCACCTCCTTTTAAGTCGACCGCTTGTTTCAAGCGATATATGTCCCAACGCTCGAATCGGCAATCGTTTTCGTATGTCCCCTGAAAGATTTGATAGAGATCAAACGCAGGATATGTTGCCTTTCAGCTTTCTATATGTACAGTATCTGCACAAAACTACGGCGATCTCATCCTTGTTGTAGTGAGAATTTAGGCACCCCCATAAAGTACGCCAGCAGATGTTGTATGCTTGTCCAGCTTCGTCCAATTAGGTCGAATGGAAGTTGTGTCGGAAAGCTCTCACTTGGGTGCGAGTCTGAGAAAGCAACAACCTCGTAGGTGGCAAGTAGGCTGTCGTCGAGGCTAAGATTGTCAGGGTGGAACTCCGGTACAAAGTTCTCTGGTTGCTGGCTCACTGGAAGTGGGGGACAGGCTGAGGTGCCCGCTTTATGAATCTGCATACGGATGACAAGACCGACTTATCATGTGATACTACGGCCTAAGCTGGACATAGATGTGCTGTATCATTGGGTAAGCAGGACATTGATCTGCTGGAGTCCTCCATGAGTGCCTCAAGTCATCCAGACAATTGACGGCTTACAAAGCCTTCTTTGACTTCAAATAGCCCGGATACCAGAACTTACCCTGTGCACGTTTGGAGCTGGAGCAAAGAACTTCTCGTACACGGAGGTCACTATGTCTGCCACTGTTCCAAGGCTAGACTCTGCAGACGACAAGCGGGGCGTGTTTTCTTAATCAAGGCATGGGCAATAAGTGTTATTTGAGCAGAGTAGCGAAGGGGCAGAAATTGTCACCAGGATCGCATCTGTTGTGAATGCTGAAAGTGCAGTCTATTACGGCTGCTCAGCATGCTGTCAGCTGCTGAGGTCGCATTGTCTTATCAGTACCTATGATGAGCAAGTTGCATAAGTTGATGCTTCTCAGAAACTTGTTGGTCTGCACGGAAGTTGATACCTCACCTGCGGTATTTCTGACAGTCACCAGAGCACATCTTACGAGAAACTCAACTTTCCGTGCACCCTGCTCTACAAAATGCGTGAGCTTGGGGGGATCATGTGCAACTGGCTCTACATTGCCACTGCCTTCTGAAGCGGGGTGTAAGAGCTCAGTAGGAACGTGTACCCTCTTCCGAATGCTCGATTCCATCTTCGACATTTCTCAAACTCTGAAGTTCACGTTCAGAAAACAGAACTGCTGGTTAGTGATGTGAGCTACATCAGGCCAGTACCCTGCTGGCTGCCTCAACGATATCACAAAATCGAATGAAAAGCGAAGTGTCCTCCATTCGCAGTGGACTCGTACGTACTAGAAAACATTGATCCGTCAAGAAGCTGGTACTGAATGAGCATAGCATGCCTTTCTCTAGCAGAGATCGCAATCAGAATGGAAGCCACAGCTTGCCCGTATTGCAGCTGGAAGGCGCCTCAAACTTAAAAGTTTCAGCAAGCTTCAATTTCAAGCCAGTGCCAGCAGGCTCAACGTTTTAATACAATCACCGCCTGACAAAGTTTAGCGGTGCCGTTTTTCAGCCCTAATACAGTATGTCCTGCCAAGCTGCGTTTCTTGGCGACGTTTCAAGTTTCTGAAGACTCTCTAAGTCGCTCATCAGATGTCACTTCCACAAGGAACGCCACTGTACTCTGTCGACTTGGGCGACGCTGCTCTGATTGATTCTGGAAGTTCTGCGGACACTTGGTATCGAAGAATCAGATGCATTGCCAATTGATGTCATTGTCATGTTGCTCAGCTCCCATCGCTAGGTATTTATTTTAGTAGCCCAGAGTCAAAGCAATGCTTTCAAATAGTAAAGTTCCCCTTTCTAATAACCTTTTGCATCACGCCACTGCCGTCGGTTGTTTCAAGGTGAAGATTGACTCAAGCAACCCGCTTCTTCAGGCAAAGCGCACTTTGGGATGATGGGATCGATCACTCGTCCACCAACTCCACCATCAGAAGAGGAGGAAGGTTTGAAAGCGCCGACAATTCAGGATATTGTAAATATGCGGGTGAGTTGGGGTTTTCTGAAATTGCATTTTGCTCACTGGTGTACTGGTGGGAAGATTTTGATCATTGGATGCTAACAACAGAGTGGTTGCTGCTTGTAAGTGGAGACAGGCCATAGCCTTCATTAACAAACTCTCTCGGCAGCCAGAAAGGAGTTGTCTTTGTGTCTTCGTTGTCTTCGTTGTCTTTGTTGTAAGACCCTGGGGACAAGGAGTGCTTCTTATTGAACGCATTCGTTTGAAGTGCTGCTTGGTGGTGGCTACGGGCCACCAATTGTCAGCATGCACTTCATCCATTCCCAGACAGCACGGGCGCCTTCCAACCAGCCCACAGCTCCGCCAGGATTTTCTACACTGGAAGTGTGTAGAGAAAAGTATGATGAGCTGTACATGTCCTCGAAAAACGAGCTTGACTCACTTTGTAAAGCATACATGAACAGGCCACAAGGAGTCTTCACTAAAGTGAGTTCTTGAAGAAAGTCCTTACAGGTGAAGATAAGATTTATCCTCATCGTTTCCTTGTAATGTGCAGCTTATTCAGAGTGGTGAGAAAGAGCGACTCAAGGAGTTGTTACGGGAGCGATTAGTGGAGTGTGGGTGGAAAGACGATTTGATAGCTGATTGTCGGTGAGATCCTCCCAGAATTGAAATGAACTTGAAGTATCTTGTTTAGAGTGGGTTGAGCTTTCATTCGCAACTCTTCTGACAATTCTGGCATTTCTTTGACACAAAGCATGCTATGTCGTTCCCTAAGAATTCATTTGTTTTTGTTGCAATGACTGCGGATCCAGAAGGGAGCTCTGTGAAGCCTGTGAATTGGTAGCTTTGGGTCCTGCAAACCTTGAGTCTTCCCGTTGCAGAAAACGCGTGAGAGAAGCTGGCCGTGGGGCTGTAACAATCGACAACCTCGTCAAAACCATTACACCAAAAGGCAGAGGTCAGATCCTTGCCAATGGTGCTTCGAATCTTCTTGCCTTGTTAAGAAGTCTTGTGATCAGCCTTCCTTGCTTGAAACTCTCTATGATCTCTTATCTGGTATCATGCTACTTCTTTTCTCTCCACTGACGTCAAGCTCAATTTGGCTTGCAGCTACCGTACCTGCTAGTGTAAAAGCTGAACTCTTACAGCGGATACGAAGTTTCTTAGATGAGACATAGTTGTTCAGGACAAAGCCGTTCTGAATTCGCTTAAGCAGCCGATCTTTCAATGGTGAGAATTCAACAGCATGAGCCGTCTGGTGCACCTCTCATTGTGTCTGTGGCAGATCTAGGCTGATAACATACCAATGACAGTCACGTTTCTCTCAGTGAATGATCTGATGTTTGGAGTAAGATAGTGGATCATGGCCAGATCATTTACTCATCCACCCTCTGCGGCCCGTGGAAAAAGGTCAATTTGCGGTATATCTACGAGTGAGCGATTGGACTTCGTCTTGCTGCACCTCGGCCCGCGCTTAGTACAAACATCATTGTACCAAGGATCTCATGCGTCACGCAGCCATCGGAATCCTAGTCGAGCCATCACCATACAAGATTAGTCCCTGGCTGCAACCGCGAAAGTGGAATTACGTTTCTCTATGTGCACACTGGTTTAACGACAGCATGACTACGTTTTATTCAACTTTGAAAGATATGACGAATGGAGAACGATGACGATTCCATTTTTCCATCACCTCGCCTCCGTAGAATGGGGCCAAGACTTTGATCACGTTGATGTCCGGCCAATTAAGGCCATGATAGGCCCATGGTGGACATGTCCGGAAACCATTCCGTGCTGCATGGTGTGCCTCAGCTGAGCTCATGATTAGCTTGCATCTCGAGCTGCCACCTGTCTCGCTTTGAAGCAGCTTACTTTGAACGGCGGAGGCAAGCTTCAGCTCTGCACAACTCTACTATTCCGGCTCCAATAGCTAATAAGGGCTCGTAGTTCATAGTTCTGTTACCCAGCCTGTGGAGTCCTGCGGCTTTTTCACGCCCCGTTCTTTCAGGAGCGTTTCTAATTCGTGGACGACCTGTCAAGCGACACGAGATGTTAAGATGGAATCTGCAACGAGCAATCAAGAAAGCGTCGGGGAGCAAGTGCTTGGGGAATGGTGCTGAACAAAGAACAGTCAGAACTCCCACCATTCCTCACCTTTTCAACTAGGCTCGCTGTGCTCATCTCCTCTTCGCCCTCTTCGTACCCTGCCAAGACACAGGACCATGATAAGCTCTCTCTGTTCATGTGAGCCGTGAGATGGACACTGCCCTCCCAGCTGGCCAAGCGAGAAATTTTCGACGCTTTCGTTCTCGAGATCAGAGCGCGAAAGGAAAGGGCTACTCGTAAATGCAAAGTAAGCAGTGAGCAACTCAGAAAGGACCATCACGAAGCAAAGAGCAATGACGCCAAGTAAGACATAACGCACCTGCTATTGAGACTGTTACGTCCGCATTCTCGTAGAAGGCTTTTCTGTCCTTCCAGATGGTTGACAGCCTCGTGAACGCCTGCACGAGAACACAATTGAGTACGTTTGCAAGTCTCAGGGGACTGACAAGTCATCCAGTAAAGACAGAGGCTCGCCATGATACAGCACTTCTCAGCTCGAATTGTTTGCAGTCTATGCCTCCAAGGGTCTCCAAGTGAAGGCAAGCAAGCTTGGAATATTTCGTGGAAGTCAGTGAAAGCCCCTAAAGAGAAGAGCGTAAAGAGCAGGACCTTCGTTTCAGCGCTCTCGTCTGTGGCATCCCCTCCGTTCAGCAGTGGCCTGGACGCATGGCCGTTCTTTGTGACGCGCTTTGCCAGGGTTTGAATAGGCACTTGCAGGAAAATGGAGATGCCGTAGTGCATGCTACTCCTGGGCATGGAAAGAAACGACAACGAAGTCAGAGGCACATCGCGGAAGAAGTGACGAGAAAAGCTATGAGTGCAAAAGCCGATATGCTTGGGCAAACTACCTCTAAAAGCTGACACTTAAAGCACCGGGCGCCCTTCGCATTTCATGACTACTGTAGTGCCATTGGCACCCATTGACCTGACAGACAGGTTGCTTAATGACGGGAGAGCTAATCCAGCACCACGTGCCAGACAAATGTAATAATCTGCCAGCAGTGAACTCCAACTTGCCAAAACCCTCAACCCTTTGAGGCGGGCCATCGAGCACTGGAATTGTGCCCGATATAGCAAAGAGGAAAGCAAAAGAACTTTTCTGAAGGACAACACGACTGAAGGGCTTCGACCTTGCTCACCAGTTCTCTTTTCTCAGCACGGCACCACCTCCTGTGGATATCACGGATCTTGTTTCTCTGGCCAGTTGCGACAAGACTTCAGTCTGCACAGTAGCATGCCAGACTTTCTTAGGCAGTCGAGCTATGTCGTTCATGACCTTTTGCCGAGATTGCTGAGTGCACGAGAGAGGAGGCGCATAGTGCAAAAAGCAGGTCAAGAAAGGTGGAACAGGAACAATCAGGCAAGCGCCATTTGCAACTTCCAGTGACTTGGGTGAACAGGGACGAGCCGACAGCGAAGCACCATCAGAAATCGGCTCCACACCTCAAGCTTTCGAAAGGTGTCCTCTCCGTTCTCCTTGAAAATCTGAGAGACAGGTGCTCCTACAGCACCTTCGATAACTTCGTCACTGCAGCACAATGGAAAAAGGCCATGTCAGAAAGACCACCGCCTAGATTCCGCCCGATTGCTGGCTGCTCGTTCTTTCCCAGATATGGACATGCATTGCAAACAAAGGAGAAACAACCCAGCTTGGGTATCTTAACGGGGGATGCAAGACTTACAAGCTCCTTAAACCACCACCCCGGGTATAACTCGGGGCAAACCGGCTGGCATTCGCGCCAACGGCCACCGAATTTCAAATTTCGGCCCGAAGGCGCTCGCTTCCAGCTTGTGCATTTTTGACCTTATACATCAAAGAAGCTGAAAGCATTACTTCACCATTTTCGGCGGTTTTGCTTTCTAGAGCTCTATCTTGTGGGAAAAACAAGGCCAGGTCGAAACCGCCGCTCAGTTCGTGCAGAAACGGCCTGTTTTTGCGTAGGCAGGGGTACCTTCTTCATGTGTGCGTCCAGTGTGCGCCCGTCGCGAATTTCAAGTTGCGAACTTGATTATGAGCATTCCTGGTTACCAGGAGTATTTATACCTTGGGTGGTGGTTTAAGTGGACGGACTAAGACTGACCATAAATTGAGTTTAGATGATGCAAGCTGGAATTGAGTATGCAAGGAGCCGGCTTCACCAGTCAAAAAACCGGTATTGTAACCGCTCGGCCAGTAGCTTCCCAATTGTGCTTTTGCCGCTGCCCATCATGCCTGCTCCAAGGAGGGTTCAAAGCTCATATCAGTGAGGGAGCATCGATGTCACACGGAATATAGGAGATTACAGGCAGCAAAAAAAATGGAGAATCAGATTCCGAAATCCTGCAGCAAGGCTTCAGTGCGATGGCTCTGCACTTGTGACGCCAGTGATTGATAACAGCCTCCTCAACTCACCTACAAGGTACACATTGACCCCACCCAATGCCTTAGCAACTCCGACTGCTTTCTCCTGCAAGAACACAGTCTGTTTGTATCGCAGCACGGTGTCTGTAGTAATTACTAATAAGTGTCAGAAGATTGTGGGGCTATGAACTGCATCAGAGGCCGATACGAGGGCGCATGCTGCCCCCACTAGCTATCAGCTCACATCAACTCTGAAGTGGTGTCGATTGATCTTGCCTGCACTCTCCGTTCTGACTCCGGCTCCAAGGAATCTCGTCGAGGAGTGGCTGGAAAGAGCAGATTAACAGAAGTCAGACACCTGTCAGCTTCAGACACTTTCAAACATACACAAAGGTGCAGGAGTGTTTCACATCGCCAGCAGCTTGCACGTTATGCAATGCTCCTATCTAGTCAGCACACCAACAACGGAAAGCTGTCTGTTGCAGTCCTGCACCAGGAGAGTGGCATAGGCTCACATACCACTGCATTGCACATCTTTTTTCCTGGACTCTCGGCGCTTGAATCTAGCACAGGCAGCGGGAAGCCTTTGGGCTGATTGCAGCAACCGCAGCTCAAGTTGCTGCCCCGACTCCTTTTGACGTTGACAATTATGCCAGCAATGAGTTCTTGTGGTGCCAGTCTGATGGCTCCAGTTTGCAGCTGGCAATGCTTCTAGAAAACTCCGTTGAAAAGCCGGAGCTTGTGCGACGAGCGCCATCGTCTGCTACAGTACAAAGTGGAGGGTACTTTTGAGGTTAGTTAGGCTTTAAAGAATGACAGACGCAGCTGACGTTGTTTTGTGCAACCTGCAGCTTTATGTTTGATGAACTACCCCCACTTTCTCCGCCCTGAAGCTGTTTTTGCCTAGAGACCTGATCGAGGCTGCGCGACTTGCTAGGAACCGAGGCCCAAGGGCAAGCAAGGGCTTCGTGAGGCGCAAGGGCTTAGTGTGGCGCCGCTGCGCTCGTAGATGGCCGTGCTGATATGCCGACGTGCGCAAGGCTGTATTACACTTGCGCGATCCAAACGATCCGATCGGAGTCCGGACCGAATGGAACTTGCAGGGTAATGGTCAGTGCCCAATTCGCATATCAAGCAAAGCCCAGCAAGTTGCAACCCGTTTCTACCCGTATGAAGGGCCATTAGTGCGCGTGAATGGTTGGAGAATCCAGCTCATGCTCCCATTACAAGTAAATGATGCACTTTCTCTTTGGTGTTGTCAATTTCTACTGCCACCTGGGAGCCTTCCCGGTTCGATCTAGTTTGAAGGCTTCTCTGATCTCATGAGTTCCGCATGGCCGGGGTTGCTGCATTTGCAGGGACCCAGCATCAATCGACACCGTTCGTTCTGCAGTGCTTCATGACGGCGGCCTTGAAGATGCAGCCTGCAAACGCAGGTGTCTGAGCTCCCTTTTGTGCGGCAGTCCCCTGCACTATGAAGTACGGGCGGGGATTGCGGCCACCTTCCAGGTCTAGTGGTCGCGGGTGGCGATGGTGGATCTTCCGCGTGGCGCTCCCTCCCACCTTGATGCTAGTCTTTCTTCTGCAGCCGCTCTTCTACTTTTTGGTGCACCGAGGCTCGCAGCAAGGAGCAGCATCTGCCCAGGGTGATAGTGCAAGAAGTGCGGAATTGCTGAGCTGGGATGCGAGGATCCAAGACTTGGACGAAAGGAGGGGCAATCGGCAAGTTGATGCATGGTCTCAAGGGAAAAGTGTGCAGCAGCTAGACAGCCAGGTGCAGCCCAAGGTCGACAAAGCGGAAATCAGCTCAAAGTTTGATCACCCTAGCTTCGCGAAGCCTGAGGTGGCCGTCGGTTGGCCTCCCTCAAACCTGCTCTCCATACAGATGCTGGAGTTCAATCGCCAGGGGAGGTGGATCCCTGCTGGTCAGGGGCCAGTGAACATCAGCCGTCTAGCTCCTGATGCCATCCCCATCGTGTTGTATGTTCATAACCGGCCGAGCTACCTGCGGGTGGTCTTGGACGCACTGTCTCATGTCCATGGAATTGAGGAGACGGTGCTCATCGTGAGCCATGACGGATACTATCCCGAGGTGGCGGACATCGTGGGAGAGATCACCTTCACCAGAGTCAAGCAGGTAAGAGCTGCGGTGGTGCTAAGTGGCTGGCTTCGACTGTGGCAGTCTTGTCTGGCCTCTGAGTCTGTTCGAAAAGTCCACTGAGGTGTGTTTCTTGAATTGGAAAGAAGAAGAGTGTTGGCTCTGTCGGTGGCAGCTCGGACTTGGCTTTTATTGCATACGATCTTGGTTCCCCCTGTCCTTGAGGATTATTAGGCTGCAAGGGGCACAAGCACCAGAAGGATAGAATGCACTCAAGAGGCCTCTCGTCTCTCGGAAGGTACTCACTGTAGGTCCTCGCTTTAAACAAGTTCTTTGTGAACAGCATAATTGAGTTCAAGTTCACTCTGGCCTTTGTTTTCAGTTCATCAGGGAACTCAAGTGGCGATGAGAAGGAGGAGGTGCTTTATGTCATTATGAAGAACAGTCTTATCCACATCCGATCTTTAAAAGCACAAAAAACGATGCACTTCAACTACACTTGAGAATATCATACTTGAAAGCCCATCTACAAAACCAATCGGCTCAAATCATCAACACATACTCTAGTGGACGTTGGTGACTGTAGGTAACAAGTTTGATTGGTTGCCAGCCATGTTGGCGTCAATCAGTCCCCCAAAAGTCAGTTCCACAAGATCAGCGCAGCAGCCCCCGCTTGCAGATCTTTGCCCCCTACTCGCCCCACAACTTTGTGGACAGCTTCCCCAACATCTCCCCGGGGGACTGCCCTGAGCGCCCCGCAGCGGGGGAGGTGCAGGTGGGCTGCGTGGGCGACGCCGACCAATACGGCAACTACCGGGCGCCGCGCATCGTGAGCTTGAAGCACCACTGGTTCTGGCTGATGAATCACGTGTGGGACGAGATGGTCGAGCTGCGCGACTTCGAGGGGCACATCATGTTCATGGAGGAAGATCACGTGCTCGCGCCGAAAGCGTACAGGACGCTCCAGGTGGGGCCTCCTCGGCTGAGAGTGGTTGGATCTGAGATGGATGAGAATCTTGCGGATGAATTCGTAGACTAAGATGATCAGTTGCGCGTTTCGTTCTGGACCAGTGATCCGACTTGGAAGGTTGAAACGCAGATAGGTTTTGCTCGTCAGACCAAGCTGGAGATTTGTTAGACAAGATGAGGGCCGGAACTGCCAGAACTGTCAGAATGGATTGTCAGTTGAACTCGACAAGGTCAACTTGACCAAGAGCTTCATCTTTATAGAAGTTTGTCTGCATTTCGTAGCCGGACTCTGAGGCATACCCAAATGAGTTCAAAGTGGTTGGCCCTAACCTTTTCACTAGCTTATTCGAAGGCTTTTTGTCAACATAATCTGGTGCTCCGCCTTCACCATAGCAGTGGCGACTTTGCTGAGGGGTCGAGCTTTCTTTTGAGAGTCGTTTTGTCAGTCCAGGGACTTCTTCTAATCTTTATCCAAAAGACCAATGTGGATGTAGACACATTTGCAGTCGTCTTTTGCTCGTCTTTGCCATTTCTGCTGAGTATGTGAATTTGCGCATGCTGTTCAAGTTTTGCATGGCCTTGAAAAGTTCATTCTATTTTGATATCTTTCCGTCCTTCGTACACTAACTCAAACAAAGGAAGCAGCAGCCCCTTTTCAATGCGCTTCCGATTCACCACAGCTGTTGTTTTCTGAAGGCGTTCACGCTCCCTGAAGTGTGATTGTCCTGGAATCCCAATCACGTAGGCCCCCCCGCCCCGTTTTTCTTGACTGCCTCTCATCTCGTTCCTCATTTGCACCTGACGAGCTTTCGCGTCTCATCCGTGACACTCGCCTTCCCCGCCAGGTGCTGGCCAAAGTGAAGGGCGAGCGGTGTCCCCACTGCGTGGCTGTAAATCTGGGCATGCCGCTGCACGACGGGGGGAACCCGGGGGGCAACTACTTTGTCGCGGATTGGATGGCCAACATGGGCTACGCCTTCAACCGCAGCACGTGGCAACGGATGCGGGACGGCGCGCGCACGTTTTGTACGTACAGCGACTACAACTGGGACGAGACGCTCAAGTGGTCCGTTATGGCGCACTGGGCGCCCGTCAGGCTGGGCCTGCACGCGGCAGGTGAGCGCTGGCGCAAACGAGATCGGAACGGACGTGTAATGAGGCGTCGAGAAAAGTTTTGGATTGGGCACACGCTTTGCTTCCATTTTCTAGACTCCTGTAAACGAGGAACTTGCGACCTAGCGGACAGGAATGGTTGACATGAGGGTGGGCTTCTCAGCCTGGGCGCAGTCGTCGTGCGGATTGTTGGCTTTGGTTCTCCTCACCTTCCTTCCTCTTCCTGCCCATAACACTGCTAAGGACGCGGTCAAGAAGCGCGTTCCAAGACACGCAGTATTCAGATCGTATGTCCCGAGCCGCTCGCTCTAGTGGAACGCTTGTCTTTTTCCGATCGGCAGGCCCTCCCATCATGCACATGGGCAAGTGCGGGCTGCACGGGCAGGCGGATGGCGCGGGGTGCGCCGAAATTGACGATCAGGTGGCGGCCTTTCTGGCCCAGGAGGCAGACCGGCCTCCTCCGGATGAGAGCTGGGGGATACGGGAAGAGGGCCAGGATTTGAATAGAATCGGCTTCTCGGGGTGGGGGGGCTGGGGCGACCGGAGAGACCACAAGCTGTGCATGTTTTTTGCAAAGTTGCCGGAAGGGTTGCGCTCGTAAGGAGCATCGTCAAAGTGCCTTAACATGGTGTTGTGCTCGTGATCTTGATACCTTTTAGACGGATTTAGAAACGGCTTGCATTGCGCGCGCATGCATGCTTTGAACACCCTCGGGAGCTTTGTACATTAGCCGTGAGTATAGACGCTGATGTTAATCTTCTAGACCAACATCTGACCAAGACAGGATGAGAAAGCATCCGACCTGTGATAGCCGACTAATCATTCGAAGCAACTATTCTGGTGCTCTGGATTGATGCATGTCGATCAGAAAGCTCACGATATGCTTGTCTCCTTTGAGTCCCGGTTGTGAAACGTTGAAGCGTGGTTGAAGTTTAATCGTAGAACAATCCGCGATCATCTTTGTTTCTTTTTCGGTTGCGCCGGGGAGGTCAAAACCCGGGAACATGCATATTATGATTACCCGGGCATACCTCCCGGCGATGCCTAGGAACTAAGGCACGCATTGTTAAGAATAAAAGCCTGACATAGTGACGTTGAAATTTGATCGGCAATACAGCATCAGTGAGCGTTTGCATGTCGGAGATGTCGGGCAGGCCGTCGCATGCAGGTCGGTGGTATTTAATTAGAGCACATGCCACACCTAGCTTCCGCGGTCGTCCAGGCCCACATCCGGACTATGGGGCTCCACGCGGTCTGCAGATCATGCTAGCTGCATGTCGGACATGATGACACATGATTGTTATAGTACGTGCCGCCAGTGGCAAGTGTACATGAGTATATGCGTGGTAACGTACATACAAATGTCCAATAATAATGTCCAAGCATCTGTGAGCTTGCATATTGCATGGAGGTGTCCCGCAGACTCGGTTTATGATCGATTGTCATTGCAAACCGCAATCCACAATCTTGCAGGCCGAAAAGCAGAAGCGCGGTGATCTCGAGAAATCAGGTGCCAGAGATGGTGCGATGTGCTATACAATGAACAAGCAGACTCTGAAGGAGCCTGAACAATGTTTCCCGCCTGGGAAATGCTAGCGCAATAAGCTATGGCTGCGACTACCAACCGAAGTGTCAACGAGCCCTGACCGCAATCAGCCTGTAAATCAACAACTCTCTCTTATCCCCCCACGGATTATTCGAACAAATAGGCTTTCACAACGACGAGATGGGCGTTCCTTCCGGCAGAAGTCTCATCCGCCCTGCTAGCGCACTCTCGACAGCCTCTGCAGCCACTGCGACTTGGGCTCCCCCTTCGGTTGCCGCCACCTTTTCCCCCTCTTCCGTCTTTGATGTTGCAACGCAGTACTTCTCCAACCAGCGGTCCATTTCCCAGAGCATGTGCATGATGCTTTCGCGTGCGCGGTATCCGTGGCTCTCGTGCGGCAGAATAACCAGCCGCGTGTTGGCGCCGTGGCCCTTGAGGGCGGCGAAGAAGCGCTCCGACTGCAGTAGAAGAGCAGCGGCATGAGAAGAGCTGGACTTCTTCAACCAGATTATCTTGATAGTTGAAAGCTAGACGACAAAATGTGACAAGACTTCGATGTTCTCCGGACAAGAGGAACACTCGTCGCTGGTCAGACCCTGCTGACGACGCTAGACTCATAAGACAGAGTAACAAGGAATCTAGCGTCAAGCAAGCCACCGGCCCTGACGACTTTTTCAGTGAGCGCGAAGAACCCGCTCGGAATCTGTGGCGACAATAAGGTACAAGCGAGGTGCGTTGTCGCAGAGAAACGGAGCGCCTCGGCGTGAGTGCCAACCGGACGCTTTTGGACACTGCCGCTCGCTCTGCGGACGGATCCAGTCGCGGCCACCATAAGAAAGAGTGGCGCAAGCACAAAGGATCCAGCCGCCGATTTTTACAGAAAACAAAAGGGCTGGGCGAAATGCAGGGCACTTCCCGGCCACCAACTAGATCCCTCCCCTACCTGATCGTTCTCATATTGCCCCACTTTGACCGCTCACTTTCTCGCAAACCCTACCATTACACCCCGGACGACCGTCGGCGCTTAGGGCATCCAAAACAGACATCAGCTGTCTTAGTCGAAAGCTCATTGCGATGGCAACTTTCTGCGCAGGATAGTGCGAGGCCGCGGGCGCGGTGTTTGCTTGCCTGCATGGGGAAGGTGCCGGTGTTGTTGTCGGCCTCCCCGTGGATGAGCAGCAGCGGCTTCTTGATCTTGTTCGCCTGCATGAACGGGCTCATCGTCATGTACGTCTCCGCCGCCTCCCACAACGTGCGCTCCTCCGCCTGCGCAAACACAGAAAGAGAACGTCAGCGGATGCCGGAAGTCCGCTCAGCGGTAGCGCGTAAACGAACGTCAGCGACAGCACTTCGCAGACTTGCATCGGTCAATTTTGCTGGCTTGCTGAGATGCCAAAAGGATATGCCTTTACTACAGAGGGCGGAGTCTGCAGTGACCCCAATGCTCAGTCGCAGGGTTGCGAAGAGACGGCAAAGAGACCCTTGACCGATGACTGACGGGCGGTAGGGAGGCGCGGCGGCAATCCCCAGCAGGGGCATATCAATCGACCGACTTCTCATGTACAAAACTGTTTTGAAGGTCTAAAGAACACACAACCTGCAAGATCTTCCAACAAACATCCACTTCTCAGCTTCCTCATGCTGGCAAAGCGGGACACCTGGCAAAGCGGGACATCTGACGTCACCTGGAAGCCAAAGGGCGTGAGCGTGCGGTTGTAGGCCCCGCTGCGCGCGATGCCGCACGCGAACAGCTGCGGGCAGTGCGCGAGCAGGTTGGCCGTCATGAACGCGCCGTACGAGTGCCCGCCCACCGCAATGCGCGCGGGGTCCGCTACCTGCATGGCACGCATACTATGAGAAACGGGGAAAAGAGAGGGACGCAAGCTACACGGACCGGGCCTCCAGTGCACTGAGGCAAGTCAGTAGTCCCAAGGTTTCCCAAGTGAAATAGAAAGGCGTCAAGAAGAAGGACCTCATCTTAAAGTGGGCGTCGCTTTTATGAGCACAGTAGTGAGTCTAAGTCCTGAGGAGGCTAGAGGGAGGCTTGTAATGGCCACCTCTAAACCGTCCAATGAAATCCTCCAATGTCCAGGTGCATTCGCGAGTGCAGACGCCCGCTTTAAGCGGGTTGAGTAGGCGTCTCCAAGAAGAGACGTTCCGCCAAACCGTCTGTCCTCGTCGCCGAAGGCCAATTCTTGAAAAGAGAGTAGCTTGGTTAACCGGCGGAGCAGATTGAGAACCCTTGAAAGTAAAGAACGAGAGTCCGAACCTAACGAGCACACGAAGACTTACCCCTCGTCGTACTACTTCGTCAACAGCGGCCTGCGCGCTCGCAACCAGCTGCTCGACGTACCTGGAGGCAAGGCACATAATCAAAGTCAGCTAACTTGCATTATGCAAAGGCGTCGAACAGCACGTACGCTACAATCGTCTTCACAGGCCCGTTAGGTGCGATTTAAAACAATTATCCGTTGCACTGGATCCATAACGTCTTGTTCTCGAAATGCATCAAGGCTACAATTTTCAATCTGAGCGCACACTTTTACTCAGGGTCAAAGGAAGAGGGACGGAACCGAGAAGAAGTGAAAACTTGCACGAGGCCTCAAATGGCAATCGCCTCTGAGCCGCAAGTTCCGCATACTGTAAGAAGTCATCCTTCCTTACCACGTAGGACTCCTCGTTTTCCCTTTTTAGTGCAAGGTTTTGACTTACTTGTCGTTCGCTTCCTGGTCCCCCTCTCCTATGATCGGCATGGTGGGCCCGTCGAGAATAGCGTATCCTCGTGCCAACCAGAGAAGCGCCGACGTGGAACCGATCCCGGAGAACTCGTTGGGGGATCCCCGCATCTGGCCCGCAGCGTCCTTGCTCTTGAATTCCCTGCACAAACACGGATGTAAAAAAAAACACTATCTGGACGGGGTGTCCCTGCGTATGATGACATGTAAGCTGGGTAGAACGAACTGACGACCCCCCTCGTGTCACTGAGCCCATTCTGATTGGCCGAAACTCCAGCTATTGGGCATGATCACGAAGCAAGAACAACTTTGCTCAATAGCAGACCAAACTTTTATCCTCTCGTTCCATCTAAAAGTACCCTTATCCAAGGAAAAGTCGTGGCCATGCAAGATATACGAACCAACTGCCAAAGGTTCGAGCCAACCACAATAACAGGGAAGTGACGTCAGCTGTGGCAGGAGGCTGACCTGGGGTAGGCCCACATGATGAGCGGCAGCGGCCCGTCGCGCTTTGCATCGTAGCCGGGCGGCAGGTACAGCGTGCCCATCAAATCCACGCCGTCGCTACGCTGGTATCGTATAATCTCCTTGGACAGACCTTTCAGCTGCAACCGACAAGGAAAGGTGTCTCCTGAAGCGCACTTTGAAGCTTGGACGGGTGTTTGCTGGGGTTGACAGGAGGGGGCAAATGCAGTAGGGAATTTTCGCATCAGGGGAGAACCGGGGCGCTGAGATTGGTCCCTTCGGACTATGGAGTAGTGGCTTCCAGCTCGAGACAGGTTCCTTCAGATTGTGAAGTAGTGGCTTCCAACACAAGACAGAGAAGAACTTGTTTGCGAAGCTCAGGTAAGTCATCGCACTTCAAAAGTGAACCCCTGTCATCAAGGCAGGATGGAGTAGACCGTGAAACAGGCTCCACAACAGAGCGCACGAAGAGCGGGTCTTCCAAGTCGCGGAAGGCCCTTATCACGGACGGCCGGACTCAGCGACGCGGCAAGGGGTGCGCCACACCTGTGGGTAGGGGTGCGGAAAGTTCGTGATCTGCTGCCACGCGTCGGTTTTGACGGTCCAGAGGAAGTACTGAGGGGGCTCCGTCTGCGACTCCCGCGACATGAGGAAGCGCATCTCCTCCAGCTGGAACGGCTCCAGGTCGCCTAACTGCCGGCCCTCTACCAACTGCAAGGGGAAAAAAAGGGAATCACGCACCCCAAACCGCCGTTTCGAGACATCGTGTGGGCACCAACCAGATAGAGTCTTCGATTGTAGTACACGAATCCACTTCCAATCGTGGCATGCTTTTCTTTCGCAGTTGTAGAGCGACGAACAATACGTGGACGCAGCACCGTGCAACAGCCCCGGCTGCTTTGTAGTCCGATCGCCTTGCGCATCCAAACGCCTACAATCTGCTTCTCAGAGGACAAGACTCAGAGCGATTCCTCGATGCGAAGAACGCCGTCTGCTCCCTCGGGCTGCCTACCTCGGGCTGCTTGTCGGACATGAGCGCCACCACGCTCTCGAAGTACTCGTCCTTGCCGCACTGCCACACGCGCTCCGCCTCCTTCGTCTCCAGATCGAACAGGTCCAAAAACGGCCGATCACCATCCGGCGTGGCCCCTGTTCCCGAGAACAGTAACCGGGGGTGCGCTGCCTTGCCCCCCCGTACTTCGGCCAGCACGCCGCTGCCCAGGGCGGTCCGCCGGGAGAAGGGGCTGCCCGGGTCCGAGTAGACGTCCTCCCACGACCGGTCGAAGAGGAGGCGGGGCGAGGCCGAGGAGTCGCCCGGAGAAAAGATCTGCAGGGGGCGAGGGTGAGTCAACGCTTTGGAAGTCTGCTGAAGACCGCTCTGCGGCTCTGGGAGCGGTCAAAACTCAAGCAGCGGTTCGTTCAAATCCAAGAGATTTCGGTTCCAAACAACCAGCCTGTCCATCCAACCTCGCTTTCACCTTCGGATCGACTCTTCGGTTTCGTCGAGATACTGCTCAAACCACTTGACAGATTCTTGTCAGCAATTGTAAGCTCCAGGAAACTGAGAAAAGCCGCTCGAATAACGGTTTTTCCTTGTACGTGCAATCTAAACAGGTTGCTAAACGCAGATGGCAGAGTTCCCCGGCAAGAAACCATTTCATCATAGAAACAACCTCGATAAAGTCCCGCCTCTGGAGTGATCAGGCGAGCCTACGACGTGACATATGCGGCCGGCTCAAAGCTCCCTCGGCAGGACGACTTCTATGAAGACACACTGCCCGGGCGGTCTCCCCTATGCTCTCTCTCCCACGCTCTTCAACCTGTCCATCCCAGCTTTCCTCCAATATTTCCCCGTTCTCACCCATGTCCTCGTGTTGCGTGTCTTGTACCAGCTCTCGTACAGCAGTGCCTGGTCATCCCGCTGCCACTGGATCCCTCCGTATCGCTGCTCCGTCTTCGCCAGCACCGCGGGCTCGGACCCGTCGTCCTCTGCGGGCGCCGTGTACACGATGTCGCGGGGAGACGCCTCCACCTTTGCGTCGCCGCCGTCCTGCGTCTCGGCCTGCAGAGGACGGCAGCTGGGCGTCAGCGAACAGCAGGCTTCTTCTACGTATCGTTCTCGAAAGATTTCGTTCAACCCTGCTTCCGCCTGTCGTTCTCCAAGTGCCCGTTCTCAAAGACCTGGTCGACTGCAAAGAGTCGCTCGACTGGGACAGCATCCAGTGGTGGTCAGAGCCGGAAACAAAGCTGATTCTTCTGTACCTTTTCACATGTATTCGTCTCTTCGCAGGGACGACCTAGAGGAACAAGGCATAGTTTTGAACTCGAAGCGCTCAAGTGTTATCCCGACGATTCAGCCATCAACTACAGCCGTGGTTCCAATCACTCTTAAGAAAACTCTTACAAAAAGGCAATGGAGCGGTGGGAGTTGACGCCGCACAGGCCCTTGTCGACCCAGCTACATCGAAGCAATGTGACCTGGAGATCAGTGATCCAGCAAGCGCGGTGGCCCGGGCACTCACCCAGTAGAGCGTGGCCGGCTTATCCTCCCGCCAGTTGATCCCTCGCCGGCCTTTCCTAACACTGTTGAACGTAATCGGAATATCCTCCGCGAGTGGCAACCGCACGACGTCGCGCACTTTCTCGCCTGCCGCGCTCCCGCTCGCGCGCCACACTTCCACCGTGAGAGGGAACCGCCCGCAGGGGACCACATATGAGTACGGCCGCTCGACATAGGTTATGAGCATGAACTTGCCGTCGGGAGAAACATCGATGGAGGTGTAAAGGCGGGGAACGCCGATGGGTTGAATGTTGCCGGAAAGGTCGAGGACGTGGAGTTGGGAGGTGGCGTAGTAGTCGAAGAGGTCCTCGTCGTGGGTGTCTTTCAGGAGGTCGGGATATGTGCGGGCCTGGGACACCTGGACAGCGGGGAAGGAGCGAGTCACAACTTTTATATTCTGATTTCTCGTTTGAGTTTAAGTTAAGGAAAGCCAACAGATCGAGTCAGGTTCCAAAGTGGGAGACTCGTAACGAGACTCTGGATGGATGAATACACAGATGGACGTTTCCGCGTCATAAATCACAAGCAAGACCTGGACAAGGAGTGGGATCGGGCCAGAGCTCCGACTCCCAATAGATTCGTCATTCTCAAATCAGCCGCTATTCTGTGCGAGCGAAACCAGTGGATCAAGCGAGTCTGTTGAAGCAGCGGAGTCAGTACAATACGACTGAAGGTAGATACATACATGATGCTTCCATTTGAAAAGCTCAGAACGGCAGAACGACAACTTGTCCTAATCACACAGACGGATCAAGGTGACAGAATCGATCTCAAGCACCACTTAAAGACATTGTCAATGCAAATGTTATCTAGGTGGCCGGCCAGAACCAACCCAAAAGCTCCTTCAAAACCGCATATCTTTTAAGTAAGCGGAGAGCTACAAAAAGCTCCAGATCCATCCCGCCCGCAATGACACTGGTTGCATGCAGATATGTATTCCAGTTAAGCGCTTATGCAACAACACTCAGGCAGAATCGATCCCAATCGCTACGCTACAATATCAATCACACAAAGCAGAACAATATTTGATTCAGCTTATAGGCAACCTGATAGGAAGCAGGAAGAACGGAACTGACCTTGCCAGTCTCATTTGATTGGATGACGGGTCCCGAGGGCGCCAGCTTCCTTTTTGGTGGCGGGCCCCGGTTCGACGGGATGGTCGCAACAATCAACGTGTTGTCGTCCACCCATGAATACGACAAAAATACGGTATTCAGGACAGCTGTTGTAGGTGGTAGCAGCTCCCGCGCCTCGAGAGTGGTCAAATCCGCCACCCAGAGCGACAACCCGCTCCGCTCCTCGTTCCCCTCGCAGTCAATGTTGTTCGTCCTGATTGTGAAGCAGAAGTGGCGGCCGTCATCTGACCAACTCGTAAAGTTTATCTTTGCGCCTTCCGGGATCCCAGTGATCGGCCTTTCTTCCCCTCGAACTCCCTCTTCCGACACGTCGCAGATGGACATGCTTGTGTAGTATCCCATCCTGGACCGAGCGTTAATTTCCCCATCGATGCGAAACCCAGCCAACTTGAGCTCCGGTCTGGCAAGTTCCGAGATTGGAGTAAGAGAGGGCCTTTGAAGGAACAGAATCCTGTCTCTTTGGGGAGAGAATGAAAGCGCAGGGGTGGGTGGGGCGTCTACAATATCTGCAATTTCTTTCGGGGGCATCTTGTATCCGAGATCAGTGGCGTCGTCCTCTAAGGTGCCGTTCTCGCCTGGGGCACCGTTCGCAACAGCGGTGCCGTTTGAACTGCACCCGACCCCGCCAGAGTTTTCTGCAACTTTGCCTGGCGCCAACCAACTGAGTGCTCGATATGTCCGGGAGTACGCCCGGCTCGATGAGAGAGCATTGGAGCTTTGGCCTGCAGGAAAGAGGTGGCTCGCCATGCTTAAATTTTTCTGTTTCCTGACGCTGCTTGCATGCTGCGCATCTGAGGGCGATATTCTAGGCGTCTGCAGTACGGGGCTGAATCTTTTGGAGGGGAGCTGCAACCCAGCAGAGCGGACGCATGTGCAGCTGCTGCGGAGAGAGAAACGAGAAGCAGCCAACACGGACATGGTGCCACCAAAGAGACCAACGGTCTGAGCGCTGCCAAAACCTGGCTTCCTCCTCACAACCTATATTAAAGAGCTGCATCGCCATGACACAGATGACCCTGAGAAAGCTCTTTCCGAAAACCCCAATTAACCGAGCAACATGATCCGTGACAACACACTGACTCAGGCCAATGGTAACAGTTTCCCGTCCCTGTCTTCAAGTGAACGGTAACGACTATCATGCGCCAAATGTGCGTGACTGTCCACTTGGAAGAAATTGTTGAAATTGAAGCTAGGTAGTTGAGCACCTATCCTGGGAGCCAAGATGGCGTCTTTGATGGCAGGAGTGCGCGTGCTGGAGCAGCCGTGCTTCTCAGGACGTACTGCTGAGTTGGGTTCGTCTTTCGCCTTGCAAAGCACACCTTTGTTAGAATCTTGGGATTCTTGTTTGACTACCACAACTCACGGGTTCCGAACGCCTGCACCTCAGTTGAGCTTGAGGAGATGTCGATTGGAAACACTAACTTGTTGCAGTAGAGAATATCCCAGTATTAGCACGTGGGCTTCTAGAGAACGTAGACCAGCAGGCACGCGGCATGTGCGCTGCCAGGCAAAGCGGAAGGGTGAGAAAGTGGTGGTGTGGTTGTAGTCAGATGTCTGGAATTCAGTGCATCAAAGCATTTACTGGTGTGTGCTGCAGATTGCTGGTTTCATAAAGATACAACGTCGTCTATGATTGCTTTCCTGGATTGCGAGCTGAGGAGGGTCTGCATTGCATTACTTTTTCGCCGTCAACTTTTGGTCGCCGCATACTGATGCCCATGGAGTAAGAGTACTCTGCTGATGGTGCTCTGCAGTTTGTGACCTTGATCACAATTCTCTGCCCCAGGGTCAGGGTCTGGGAAGACACACGATGCTACAGACATAATCGATGAGGAGGTGCTGCTTGGCCCCAGCAAGGGCTGGACTCCTGGCTTCAAGGGGCTCCTCTTTGACCCCCTGGGCAAGCTCCGGGTGAGGAGCATAGCTGCAGTTCAGAGTGCTTTGGTCTTATGCTCCTCAACTGGTGGTACTTCCGCAATCTGGAACAAATTACTCCTGGACAACCAACGGGCAGTTTTGCGCTAAGAGCATTTCGACCACGTGCGCTCTAAGATGCTGATGAGTTGCACATTGGGACACGTCTCATATAGGACGAACGGTGGACCAGAGTGGCCCTGCAAATATTAAAAGGATGCAAGTGCACACTGTTGAATGGGGCGGGGCCTTCTTTGCAGCTGAACCCCGACCTCATCACCCCTGACCTCCTCAATGACAACGTCGATGAGCTGGGGCCTGCGGACAGGGAGGCAATGCAGGCGCCGCCGGTGGAGCCAACAAAAAAGAAGAAGGAGAAGAAGAAGGCAAAGGAGGTCAAGAAGCCCCTCACCGTAGCAGTGAGTGAAGACATGATTGGGGCTTGCACCTTCTGCTCTCGCAGTCTGTCACGGCCCATTTGTAGTGATGTATCATCATAATAAGGCAGTTCTTGTTATGCTACCTCTATTCTCTCCCTTCTCCTGCCTTCTGGTCAGAAAGTTGCACACTCCACAGGATTCGTCCAGCCGAGCTTCCCCCTTGCCACTCTGTTTCCACTTCGTCCCCTTGTTGGCATCGAGCATACGAAAACAGCAGAACTTGGTCCATCCTGCACCGGCTTCGAATCTTCATCAAATACCGGGGCCCAATCCTGACAATGTTGTCCCATAGGTCCTTGTGGCCATATGAAAACTGTCACCAGAACCATTAGCCCTTGACACGCAAGCCCTACTATTCCTAGGACCTGGAGTTGGCGGGCGTGCCAGTGAACGACCAGCTGCGGCAGATCTTGAAAGAGGAGAACCGGAGGGCCCACCGGCAGGCGGCGGAGGCAGACGGGAAGAAGGTCAAGGGGCCTCGGCCGCGGGGGTGGCAGATGCCAGCGCCAGACAACCGGGAAGTGCATAAGCTGCTCAAGGTAAGGGGCACTCATGCCGCAACAGGCTTCGCGCGCAGAGCGCCTCAGTTCGAAACAGGAGCTTTCTTGGGGCCGAACCGGAGCATCTTGCTCCAGATGATTGCTTTCCGAATGGGAGTGGCCCTGGTTTTCAGACATCGCAGCCGGCCAAGCGCAAGTTAAAAAGGGACGCCACTAAGTTTGAACGTGCTTCAACTGCGGCCTCGCTCCGGCTTGTAAGGCAAAGTTACCGGAGCTTGACGCTCTAATTGGGCCCCGGTTTGGGTTTGATTTAGAGCGCATGCCCCGTGTTGAGATACACTTTTGGTGCTGACCTTTTCTGCATGAAGCTTGCAACACTTCGAGAGTCATCTGATAATCGCATTGAGCTTTCGGTAGCAAGGAAAGCAGTCAAGTTCTGTGGTGGGTCGGTTCTGTGAAGCATCCGAGAGATCCGCGAGATGCACTGGCTGCCCTCCTTCATGCAGATTGTGGGGGGCCAGGCCAGCGGAAAGCGTCTGCTCTCGCCCGCGGACCGAGCAGTGCGGCCGATGATGGAGGTGGTGCGTGCGGCCGTGTTCAATATGCTCCAGGTACAGCCCTGCCTGGGAGTGGACGGCTTGCTGGAGGACCCCTTTGATGATGGCGTCTCTATACTTTTCTCTGGACAATGCATCCATCTAACGTCTGACGCGTAGTTGGTGTCTGTTATTCGTGTCCTCTGTCGTTGACGGCGTCCATTTGCCTGAGTTCCAAACTCCAGGCTTCATTGTACTCTGGTAACCAAAGAGTGACTTAACAGTCGAGTGACTTCAGATAGGCGCGCGGGGGACGGGTGGGGTTAGCTTGGTGGTTAGGGTGGGTTCGGGTGCTAAGCGGGTGATTATTCGGGTTAGGTGTTTTAGTTTGTCTGGTCGGGGTTCGTGAATCCTTAGTCATTCACCCTTTAAGTCACTCCTGAGTTACCAGTATCTTCATTGTTGGAAGGGTAGGCCCGTTTTGAAACAACCATAAAGTCGGCGTCCAGTCGCTGCTCGTCGGACGTCCTTGTTTGAGGCGGACGCCTCGTCCTGATCCAGCTCTTCCTGTCCGCAGTCCATGGTGGGCCTCCCTACGCTGGAGGGGCGGTGGCTGGACCTGTACAGTGGGACCGGCTCCGTTGGGCTGGAGGCGCTCAGCAGGGGCTGCGACAGCGTGAGTTGTCAATCGGCCTCGACCTTGTGGTTTTTCGAAGGAGGTGGTCTTAACATTATGCTGTGCCCGTACTTTGCCTGTAAAGTATGCGAAGGAGAATCCAACGATTGCTCTTTGATTCGGAGTTGTGCGCGTAGTTGGTCTTGAAGCAAATCCCGATGGAATACTTGGACTCCATCCTCTGGCCCGTCGCCGCTCTGTCTTTGCTGCCGCAGCTGTTGACCCCGTGAACGCGTTGCGCAGTGTCACTTTGTGGAGCTGGACCCATGGGTGGTGACCAACGTGCTGCAGCCCAACATCGACAACTGCGACTTTAACTCGGAGAGCATCATCCACACGCAGAAGGTGGAGGCCTTCTTCGAACGAGCAGAGGAGCCAGGTGGGCCGCCCCACCATACCCGTCCACTGTCCTTCGTTGGTTTGTTAATCAGCTCGGTCACGACTACTGACATCAGATTGGCAGCTTTGAATTTCGGACGTGCGATTGGGTCGCTAGGTGCTTACTCCACAGTCTGTCAGAAAAGTGTCCGCTCACCTGGACAATACGGCAGGCCCGAAATTGTGGTGCCCATCGTTCTGCCAAGGAAAGAGACTCGCGGTGCAGGCCTCCGGCTAAGAGACGGCTGAAATGAGCATTTCAGGAATCTTTACTTTCGTTTCTTGTAAATTAGCAACCAGATTCCCTCTTCGATTAGTTACCGAGTTTCTTGCGGACTGCCACAACGATCAATTCAGATTTTCCAACCGTCCCGAACGCAGGTGCTATTTCGGGGGGTGCTTTCGACTTCATCAGCGTCACCCCACCTTACGAGGCCGTCAAGTACAGCGACTTGATGACGACACTTGCCACCTCGCCCGTCGTAGGGCGCGACACTTTCATTGTGAGTCCGCTCTTTCCTGCGGCGCTTGCCTCAACAAGCACCGGAGAGTGGGTTGGGCGGGGATTCGCTTATGTTTTGCCTTGTTTCATTCTGAGCACGTACAGAGGCGAGCTCGTTTTGTGCAACCTGGGCCACTTCAAGATCGTGGAAGCATGTTTGACACAACGGATACTTCTTTTCTATGTGCAGATTGTTGAATATCCCTACAGGGACCGGGCCGTAATCACCGACCAGTGCGGCAACCTGTTTAAAGTGAGCACCGACCTTGTGCAAGTGATGCAATCAACTACTTTGCAATGCAACTTTCACCAGAGCAGTGCGGGTTGTGCAAATCTGCATGCTGTACAACTTATGTTTGAGATCGACTATGGAAGCATGCGAATCCAAGACACTTCGTGTACTCCATGGAAAGATTGTGTTTGGCATTTCGCAGATTCGAGATCGTCGCTACGGCCGGACCAACCTAGCCATGTACGGCCCCGATTGGGCCAGGACAGAAAAGACTCCGTAGAGACGCTATTTTGGACGTAAACTAGATCAAGGGTTGAAGGGGCAGTTACGGGATTGTGCGTTGATAGGGTTCATCTGAAACAGTCCAGGAAATATAGCAACTGGTTAGCACTCGGAAGATCCTTTTCGTTCAGCGCACCTGCCATTCCACAGGTTCTCTGCCTTGCCATTGGCTTTTGAAAGTGACCGCTGATATCTGAGAACAACGGACGCAGCTACCCCGAAGTGCGGAGTGAAAGTTGATCGATGCGGTTTGCCTATGAATCAGCCCTTGCTCAGATTGTGCCCCGCAGCTGCATCATGCTCCTTAGAATGCTGTGTTACTGACATGCATAGGCTGACTAGCTTCGAAACCCCTTGATTCAGTAGCTTTCAATTGAACATTGTAGTCTAAGTTCCGACAAGATGGTTGTCAATTCCCCACCATGCACAATGCTCAGCGGGCATGCTGTATGTCAAAGCCCGCTTCGAAGTTTTTGTTGGACCGAACTCGGACTCGAGCGACGGTGAGTTGCTGAAACAGACTCTTGTCACGTCCGCACAACTTTTGCGCGGACCCATCCGACGGCTGGGGTTGCATCTGGTTGCATCACGAGTTGCTGCTGCCATGGCGGTGCAAGGGTGGGCAGTGGGCATAAATGATCGACCTCAAACCTGCTCAAGGCATGAAGGGGCATGACAATCGCGAGTGAGTGATTGATCACGGCCGAAGGTGAGATTGCGACACAATGGCGGACGGTCCCGTTAAGGTTCCCCTCTACTCTCTGCCTTTGCCTGCCTTCAAAGCGGCAATCCATGACAGGATCTGCTCTGCACTGCCTGGACCGGCTCTTGAAATTACATCTGAAGAGCAGGCTGCATTTTCCTCAGCCCTTGAAAACCTTCACGACTTTCTTAGGGCCAATGTACATGGCCTTGTCTCTCAGTATTCGCTTGGGACAAGGGAGGGCTTCCTCTGGAAAGGATCCGTTGCTGAAAGAAGGTTCATTGGTGAGTGTTCAAATTAGGGTTTGCCGAGGGCAAAAAATCATGGTGTGTCAGCCAATGAGGTTTCTTCAGGACTTTCATGCGCAGATTGATTGGGAAGCTCGACCAATGTTGTATCAGCGTATGAAGATGGAATCTGGCGGTCAAGTTGTGATCCAGCTGGTTTCCTTGACAGATACTTCTCTGATCACGGGGGCAGAATGTTTTGACTTGGTGCTGGGATCTGAAAAATGTCTTGAAAGTTTTAGAATCATCATCTCTCTAGATTCCCCTAATCTTAGCTGGTTCCACAGGAGAATGCGGCGCAGGTTCTGCAAGCCACCGAATGTGATACGAAACGAGAGAAAATGTGGGTTATCAATGATGGCTAATGAGTGCATCCGGGAGGACTCATACCTTGTGTGTTGATCCTGATCAGCTTAACAAGTTTGCACTCCAACAAGGATGTAGAGGTATTTAGTACCAACATGACTGGAACTCCAAATTCCTCTTCTTCATGCCCAGTGAGGCCCAAAATAGCTTGAGCCTGAGAGCAAGCTTCCTACAGCTGCACTTCAAGAAATGCTGCCACTAATCTTCGCAATCGTTTGGCCAACATAAACACAGCAATCGGATCTTATTCCTTCACTTCTTTACACATGCACCAGCGTGACATTTCGCCGCTCTCTCCTAAAAGCATCTTCTTTCGGACCTTTCCCAGCGGCTCTCCCCATTCTGGAGGAGAGTGGCCCCAATGGCGCCACCCCCAAGAAGCTCACTTCCATGCCCTCCGTCCTCTCCGCCCCTGCCAACATGGAGCGCATGGCTGAGCAAAGCGCACCTGTGGCCGCATATAATCTCGACTTTCTCCCTACATTTGGAGTGCCCTCCCCTCCAGCAAGTGGGGGGTCAAGCCCCCTCCACCCACTGAGCCAGACAACCGCAACTGCACAGCATTCAAATCTGCGACCGCCCAAGCCAGGGTAGGCCTCTCCTCTTACTGGGCGGTTGATGAAGACTTTGGATGAAGGACTGTTCCTGGCTGCTGATTCGCCTTCAGTTGTGTCCAGTCTGCAATATCTGGAAGTTGGCGCGGATGCCTTGGTTGAAATGAGCCAGGGAAGTCCTGAAAGTATCAGCTTTCAGGACGTCTGAGCTGAAAACCATTTCTGAATGTTGATTCCTCAGCTTTTGACTGCTGAGTTGAGACAGTGCACAAGAGATTCTACTCGTTTTTGTGGACCCAATGATTAAAATCAAAGTTACCATTGAATATGCACACCTTCTGTTTGTTCGGGAAGAGATTCTTCAACTCTCTGTCTTGGAACAGGTTTCCAAATTTTTGTACTCAACTTGAGAACTCGTAATCAATCACGTGGTCTTAAGAGTCGCTCTTGACTTAAAACGTATTGAATTTCGTCCAGAACCTTTCGCAGCAGGATTGTCTGTCCAGGCTCTAGCACTCTGAGCTTGCTTTCCTTTTCTCATCCAGTACTGGCTCAGCTCTCGACCCCTCAATCCTGTCCACGGACTCTCCTTCGGTTGGGAGAGACAACAACAATCCCTTCAACTCGCCCACAACAAGAAGCCACGGGTCCAACCCCTTCGACGGGACCCAGGGACAGAATCCGTTTGACTCGCCCCTCCGTGAACCAAGCGCGGCCCTTCAGCCGATCCTTGATAAGATTCCGGTGAGCTTGTTTGCTGACCTGTCAAAACTGGAAGCTTCTTGACAAGGTAACTGACTTCGACAAATCAGAGTACTTTTTCTTCCATCTAAATTTTGCAAGTTGCAAGCTTCTGGGATGGAATCGACCATGCATCAATCTGTTGCAACCTCTCAGCGTTCTACCAGGTGAAAAACTGAGAAGCTCCTCATCCCTTCAGCTGCGCTGATAAGCTTAGCTAAAGCCAGTCTGTTGAATAGCATATTAGGATCTACTGCTGACTTGCTTAGCGTTTGGACGTCGATACGCTTGTACAGAATTTGGTTCAGGAAGTGAACAGCATGTGAATGGGTAGATAGCGACAAATGGACTGCCGTCTTTTTGAGCTCCCAACTACGTTTTGATGGGAATCTGGTCGTCTGCAGGACCTTTCCTTCATGCTCTCTGACAAATTGAGCGAGCCAGCTGCCTCGCTTCAAGCTGTGCCTGGAACGGGTGCAGCTCAACCTAGGACTAGTGTAGATGAATGGGGAGATTTTAGCGGTCAGCCATCAGCCTCTCAAGAAAGAGGGGCGAATCCAGCCATTGCTGCCCCTGGAACTAGCATTGACGATTGGGGAAACTTCAGCGGTCCACCATCCGGCAATGTAGATTCGACAGCTGCACAGCAGACCGTCGTCAAGCCAAGGGCTAGCCTCGAAGAGTGGGGAGACTTTAACGGTTGACTCGAAGACAAGCGAACAATATGATCTTGCAGGCATGCCCAAAATGCGTGATTTCAGAACTAGCTGAAACCCCGCGGGTGAGTCCCTTTTCGGAAAGAACTTGCTGCTAAGTGATGGAGGGGAATGAGGTCTAGAATTCACGAGTCCTATTGTAGCCAAGTGTTACAGGCATGGACGCACATAACGGCCACATGGATATACTGCATAGACGGTTTGCGTTTTACGTGAATGGTCGGTTGAATGGTTCGATCTTGAAAGATGCATCCGCACATGGTCCCCAAGCTCCGATGAGGTGTTTGAAATCATCATAAGTTCGCATGTACATCATGAATGAGGAGCATTAGTAGGTGTATAGTATACCGTCCACTTGAGCTAGAGCAGGCTTGATTGAACTCGCACGTGAGCATGCCCCGCCGCCCACTGATGGATTGCTAGATCGATCCTCTCACTAAGGATCTGTTTATTAACGTGCTTCGAAAATACATATCAGTGCACTGCGCGAACATATGCAGCTGGTATGGCGAAGGGTGATGCTTATGCAGCGCCGCGCGCCGCTGCCGTGAGTTGATTGCCATACATGCGCGCTACACAATGTCACTACTGGCAGCATACACACCTAATTTCGATCAGCCTGGCCTCTGGGAGCTCTAGATACTGGGAGCTGTCTACTGGTCCATGTGTTACAAGGGATGAGCTAGCTAGCTCGACGATTAGTGCTTGACAAATTTGACCACAAATGTTAGTGCTCTGGATGCAACGCGCAAGTTCCGCCATTCTCCAGAGTCTGCGGCCAGTACGTCAATCTGCTCTCCCGGTTGACGCTTCCTGCACGAGCTCGTCAAGCTTGAGAAGCTGCTCCACCGTGAACGAGTCCCAGATCGTCGTCTCGTGAAGCTTTCGTTCAACAACTCGCCTCGTTCGCAAGAGGATCTTGCTCGAATCGGAAGCATGGTCCTTCTCAAGCCACTTGAGCCACGAAGTCGAGGTCTGATCCGTGATTCGCACTCGTTCTTGAACACGAGCGCACAATCTCTCGAGGCCGCACGCATCGGCCAAGGCAAAGAGGGCCTGCAGGGCACATCAATCAGGGTCGCTTATCACAATCGTCTGTAATCATGCCGAGTATTATCTACATTAATATAACTGGTAATCTGCGAGAGAAAAGGCCTAGAACCTTTTTTGAAATCGGTTTCTCCAAAGATCTATTAATCGAACCAGTCATGCCAGCGAAAGATGATGAACAGCCTGGCAAATCGTCCTCAACGTCATTGATGCAACTTCCTTCTCCGCTTCCCTCCAACAGTCCTGTCGAATAATTTATATGCTACGATTCAAAATCTAAGCTGATCAATTCAGTCTGTCAAGTAATCCCTTCGGCCCAACCCAGGATAAAATGAAAAGGTGTTCTGCTGGAAGTTTGAAAGCGCACCTGCCAGATTTCGGCGTTGGACGGCTCGACCTTGTCCAAAGCCTTGGGATTCCGGTACGCATATTCCAGGAAGACCTGGACCACGTGCTGACTCACTGAGCAAGGTAAATGCAGTTCTAGCTTCCGGTTTAGGTTCCAGCACGTTTCGCTGCACCACGTTCCTTTAAGCCTCGCCTCGAAGTAAGGCAGATCGATAAGAATCGCAGAATGTGCCGCCACCTTGGTGCCGTCCTGAGGACACCAAACACCGGTGTGTGAGCTCAGATATCTTCTCTTGGACGCGCTGAGGATGTGGACCTTGCTTGTACACGAACTTTGAATACGTGAATTCTGTCGCCATTCAATCCTGCTCGGAACTCTTACCTTTCTTTGAGATGCTTCAGGTATACGAATGGCTCTGAGCATAAAGCAGTCTCGCTTGGCAGATACGCGTACGACTGCATGCCTTCGTGCGATTATGATTTTATAACAATCCAAACTTACCTCACAGACAATGTACAAGTCCCCCGTCCTATCCGCGTCTTTCAAAAGCGAAGCCTTTGACCTTGGGTTGAATTCGTCCATCAGCGAACCGGAAGACTGTTTCGCGACTTCTTCAGATGCAATCTTGTTCTGAACAACAGCAATGGAAACCGTTAACTAATATTCCTCATAGTTTACTGACCGGACTTTCGCAAACCTCAGCTCGATTCCTAAGCTGTCTGAGCTACATAATATCCCTTACTAAGATAGTAACATGTACACGAAAAGAAAGCCACCAGTAGTATTATCCTCTGGCCACACAGACGCTTCCTTATTTTTGGCTTTAGGTCCATGGCCACCCACCTTGTCGATGCAAGCCGCTGATAGTAGTACATCGTCGTCGGAAGAATCCAAAAGGCTCCCCCCGACGCGGTCACCTCCTTTCATGTGTTTGCGACTTGGCAGCTGCAAAAAAATCATCTTACATCGTTGAACAATGAGATCTCTTTAAGGGTCATCTACCTTTTACGTCGACTTTAGCTGAGCAATTGGCAGAAGTAGCAAAATCTGCGGAACCTCGACTCTCTCCTGTAGCTGTTCAAAAAAAAGGCTAGTAACTTACCGGAGCTGTTACTTGCGAGCGCTTTCTGCTTAAGGCACCAAGGTTTCTTTGCGCTTTGGAGGAGATAAAGGCGCCTGATCCGAACATACTTGAAAGTGTTCAACCAGGCACGTGCCGGTCAATGTTGAGACTCTGCAGAACGGAGGGGACTTCAGCGTTTGCTCGAGGTCAATGTAGGCTAAGTCCTATTGACCTGGTTGAAGCGTTCGATTTTTCCAGAGCCGATGACAAATCTAGGTGAATGTACCAATCAGCATGAAATCTGATTCGCAAGTCTGTGGCTAGCTTCCATGCTGCAATATGCAACATTTCGTTGGCGAAGCAGATGCCAACTTCATTGAGACCATAGGAAAACAATCAACGGAAGAATCTGTGCATTGTACTCTCTTTTCTCACTCTTTGTCAAGCCGTGCAGTCCTTGGATCTATGCGGCCAGATATCAGACTCCAAAACGCTCTGTGACGGGAGGGCCTGCTAAATAAAAGCTGCAGCAGTCTCCTGAAAGAGGGGTGCAGCCTGAGCACAGCGTACCGCTCTAACGCGAACTTGTATCAGTGTGACAACGCTTTCCTACATTCACAAGTGGTCTCGAGGATTCGGGTTAATGATGAACCTGAAAGTTGTCAACTGTTTGAATCTGACACAGCCAGATCAATCAGGACAACGCTGTTGTGAGTGTTTGCAAGCGATTTATAGCTGAGCTGATTTACAAGGAGAACGGCGCGTACCCTCTCTTCAGCTTGTGACTATTTCTGATGATCAGCACGTACACAATTGCTTGGAAACAGGAAGTACACATGCCAATACACGCATGCGGCTAGCTGCTAGCCTGAACTTGACGGATCTATGACACGGATGGAAGGTCAGGCTATCTCCGTCAAAAAGTGAGAGCCTCAATAGCCCTGACAACGTGCAATTCTGGCCCGCCGGACCTTGTCTGAAAGCAGTAGCAACGATGGTAAGTTCGTTGTAAGCGCACGTAAAAGCTAAGCCTTACTTTGGGCAAGAGGACACGAGCAGGCTAAGCTGTAATGCGTCCAGCTTCAAGCGAAGTAAGTCTCGTCGGCCCTGATTTGGTTGATCAGTTGTTGAAGATTCGATGGCTTTCCTTCCCGTGACATAGCATGATCCAAGCAGGATCCAAGCGCGCAATCATGATAACTTGTCCCAGAGCAGGATCCTCAGCCCTGAATCATCAGCTTCGTTCCTAGTTTACAAAGTGCATGCAGCCGTCAAGCCGTCAAGAATGTCTGCTTGATGGCATGTTCAAACATCAGAGAAGTAGAGGGACGACAAGATCTGACAGGCACGACTTTTACATGGAAGTGCTCTCATGAGGAACGAGAAAAGATTTTGACATGGTTCAACGACACTCCGCCGGCATCGCTGAGAGTTGCGACCAACATTAGATCCAGAATGCAAACGGGATCCACGTGTCATTTCCTGCCATTGCGCAGGCACTTTCAGTCCGACCAGTACTTGTTAGGCGTTCATGTCAGCGTGTACATGACTGGCAGGAATTTAATCTTGCCGGAGCTCGACGTCAAGCTCCGTGCAAAAAGGTTGCGCTGCCGCCCGCCATACTGCATGCTAATTTGATATGAAAGGAAGTCTTCCATGTAGGCTAACAAAAGTGATTGCAGCCTAAAATGCACCTAGGCCGCCACTTCCATGACATCGCAGAATTAGCACCATGCATCATCATGTGCATGTACAATGCAAGCAGTACGTGAAAGGCAATGCAAGAACAGGTAAAGCTTCACTAGCTTTTATAGCATACTGCAGTGGCGGCATGTAAGATTTGATGCGCATATATTGGCAGCAACTGGCCGCCGCGTTGCACACGTAAGGTAGCGCAGCCAGGTAGGGCAGCAGCCATCAGGAACGAGGGATTCAAATGCTTCATGATATATTCGCAGCTTGTCAAGGATCATGCATGAGATGTATCCAAGCATTAATGCTACAATGACCCTGTTATGGAGCAAATTATGAGCAGGTCCCCTTAAAGCCACACTACTAATGATTTTCCGAACCCAACAAATCTGGTCTCGTATCATTGTGCCAATCATGTGCATGGCCACTCAGACAAACTTTTATGTAGGTCTGCACATGTTCGAAGTCCCTAGTTCAAAACTGCAATATGGAAGTTTGTGTATCCATCAGCAGCCTGATACGAATGTACACAAAATGAGCACGATAAGCCACCTAATCTTCCTGACAGCAAGTCAAGTCCAACTCACGCAATACTTGGCGCCACATCATCGTCAACCACCCCTACCAACTCGAGTGACAGGCCCCAGAGCTTCTTGGCTGCCTCCTCATCATACACGTGCTTTGCATAACCGGGAACCAAAGCCCCCCAAGTATTTTCGGGCATTGGCTGACTTTCGCTGCAATCTTCAAGGTACTTCCCCCCTTTCCCCTCCCACTCCTTCCCCACTGCCGCCCAAACCGTTGTAGCCGCACCCTGTTCGGGATTTTTCATCTTCAACTGCACTTCTGGCGTCAGCATCGACTTGAACATAGCCGGGTCCATGTGACGGCCCAACTCTGTCATGATACCACCTGGGTGCACCGCTGTTGCGTGCAGCCCTTGTGAACCATAGCGCCTTTCAATCTCGGTCGCCAAGTAGATGTTGGCAGTCTTGGATTGACCGTATGCAATGAACGGCTGGTAGCCAACCTTCTTCAAGTCGAGGTCGTCAAAGAGGATTGGAGAGCGGCGGTGCCCGGACGAGGAGAGAGAGACGACCCGGGAGTTGAAAGTTGGCGTTGATGAGGCCAGAAGGGTGGGCTTGAGGAGCAGGAAGAGCAGGAAGTGGCCCAGGTGGTTTGTGCCAAACTGGGTTTCGAACCCGTCCTTGGTCTGGCCTTCTGGAGTAGCCATGACTCCTGCAGGGTATGGACATCATGATCAGAAGCAAGAAAGGGCTCACTCACTTACAATTGTTTGCAGAGATATGGATAACGCAGTGCCGTCTGCAGGTTGAGCTGTGTGATAGGCAGTCAGCAGTGACAAATGTACCAATTGCAGTGAAACTGGGACGCTAACTCTTGTTCTCTTTTCCTCCTGGAGTTGCTGATCTCAGGTGATTTGCCAAGGATGATGACCAATCAAAGGTTGGGCCATGCTTCATTTATAGGTTGACACAACTCTGAATCAATCATTCCCTTCCTTTGACAGTCAAAAGCTGGCAGATCTATCTTTGATGGTACTCTGTAGCTTCAAGTTGCCCCCAACTCACCACCATTGAGGCGGTCGTTTCTGGTGTCTAGTGGTTTCTATGAGTTTAAACATGACAAACAACCTGGAAGGACGCAGGACATCTCTCAATGCCATCTTCTGATCAACCAGAAGAAAGGACCAACCAGACAGACTTCTTGTGCTCAGCATCACATAATTGGACATTGGCAGCAGGCACAAGAAATTTTCGAATCTCTTACCAGCATTATTAATAAGCACATTGAGCTGCTTGCTCTTGCTCAGAAAGTCTGCTGCGCAGTCCCGCACCGACTGCAGCGAGTCCAACTCCAGCTTCAGCAGCTCAATCTTGCCCTTGCTGCCACTCGTGTCTTGTGCCAGGATGTCTTGAACCACCTTCTCCCCCTTGGCCATGTCTCGAGCAGTCAGATACAAGTGCGCACCAGTGGCGTGCAGAGCACGCGCCGTCTCAACACCAATCCCAGCCGAGCCCCCGGTGATGAAGATGACCTTGTCCGTCAGTTTGCCAACCAGCCCCTCGTCGTTGATGATGTCCATGGCGGTGGGGCGGGCGTCACCAGGCCCATTGGGGTTGACGTGTGCAGCAGCATATTTGGACGACATGGTGTTGAATCCGGGGACTTGAGAAAGAAAAAACCTGGAGATCGTGGATTGAAAGCCTGAGAGGGAACAATTGCACCTCACTTCAATTATGCCCTCAATTGCTTGGCGAATTAAGTGGTTCCTCCGGCGGGCCTTCCTCCGAGAGTGTTCTTCTTCTTGATGCCAATGGAAGAATGCAAGGATGGTGCGACAACCTGCATATGTATCCTAGAGAACTTGCGGCCACCCAGGAAGTTTACTTCTCATACTTCAGACCATCTTTTCGGCCAACGTTGCCCCGGGCCCGTAAGTACCTCTAGAAGGAGATGACGTCAGCTATACCAACGATGATGAGCCTAGAACTCTAGTGACGTTGATCTGCGGGATCCCGCTCGATCATCCGGCGGCTGGAAACCTCGAAACCTCCGACGGGCCGTCCACATTCGCGGCCCCGGCCGCAGGCGCGGGCCCGCCGCCCCGCCCCGCGCCGGCCGCGGTCGATCAAAGTTTGCACACCAGGTGTTTCTCAAAAAGAGGCAGCTGTTTTCTTACGAGCCCAGGAGAACCCCTCCACGAGATTCTGCATGTTGAACAAGACCGCCTTCTCAAGATGAACGTCAAAAAGATGGAGGAGGTAGGGGGGAGGTAGTGGGCTCCCAGTGGGCTACCACTGCTCTATCACGGCAACACGCAAGGTTCTGCTAGATCAATACCTGGCAGAGTACTCTGACCCGTGCCTTCAACCGCCGTGCAGCATCCAAGGCTCCGCTGAAGAAGAGGACGAATTCCCAGATCCGGGGTGGTCCGGAGATCCTCTTTTGCGGTGGGTGTCTGCGGCCCTGGCAGATATGCATCAGGATCCCGAGACTTCACCCAACCGAGCTGCCCGCGCCTGGGCCCTCCAGCACCATCTAGCAGCTACGGGGATGTCTTTTGAAGACTTCCGAAAAGAGCCGATTCCGCGGACGGTCCTTGTGGCCGAAGCGATGGAGCTCTACAAGCCCCCACTGGACCTGTTTATCTACAGTGCCTGCAACGAGATCAAAGAAGCTTTGTTGATCGGAGGATCTAGGGATTGAAGTGCAGTATCTCCCCCATGACAGCGAGGATGAAATTGAAGATGAGCAGCCCGCTTCCCTAGTTCTCCCCCCCGTCCCGTCCCTACCGGCCCAGCCACCAGCCCCCGGTCCCCCCAGAAGGCCCTCCCCAGGCCACCCCACCATAGAACAACCTCGCGCAGATCTGGCCCGGAAATGATGATCATACCGGTAGTATCAATGTGCCAGGCCGGGCCGTGTGATGATATAATAATCGCAAGAAGCAGACCACGTTGTAAAAAGGCTAGGCTCTTATTCGGATAAGAGGTGGAGGCTTGAGGGCTAGGAACCTTACAAAGCGGTTTTTGCTGTCACAGCCCAAGCGCGCTCGTCATGTAGTAGCTTGCCAGTAGAAGGCCAAACGTTGAAGAAAGAAATAGTTATGACATCTCACACAATCATAGCTTGTAATCAGGCTTATGCCATCATAAGTCTGTGGCCTAGGTGGCTCCGGCGTGTAAAAGCTAGAGAACATTGCGCCCACCGCGGCGCTGGCCCTAGGGGCGCTGGGGATCATGTAGGCTGTATCAGTTGTGACCGGTTACCTTATCCTGCGTGCATGCACGAGCCGGCCCGTGCACTGCCAGGCTAATCGCGCCCACTGCCACAGTGGGCCGGGGGGACGGCTTCGTGTCCTACAGTCATGGCAAGCGCAACACATGCCGATCGTCATTTAAAGACGCCTCCATAGTCGCGCAGCCCGAGCATAAAAACTGCAACTGCGAGGCTCCTAATTCATGTGAACCGAACTACGTACGTTTGAGCATGTTTACTTCTGGTGGTCCTAACGATCAAACTTGAAAGCATCCACCTCTCATCCTCGGACAAACGTGGTACATCGGATGCTGTACATTATGATAATTTCAACTCGGAACACATGAAGGCAATAAAAATAGTCTCGCAGCCAGTACTCATGTACGCCACCTCTGGCTGTGTAGCATTGCCACACTCTCTAGAGTTGCCACAAACCTGCATAGATCTAGCTTTCCTAGCTTACCCTGTACATAAAACAGCTCAAACTTAAGGACGTACAACCTGTTCGTGACTCAAGATTGGCGCCGAGGTGAAGCAAAAGCTATCCGAAACAAGGTGCTTATCTATGACTATTTTATTGATCTCTGATCAGAATTCAGGACAATTTGAGCACATTATCGTGCACCGTTACTTCGCGGGTTAGAGAACCACCCGCGAGCCCACGTTTGGAGAAGAGTTGATCACTTCTTGACCACCCCCTCCAGCTCGTCTTCCATTTCCGCATAGATCTCCTGCAACTTTTCGATGGTTTCCGGGTCTGCGTTCCACAGCCCGCGGCCTGCGGCTTCCAGCATACGCCGCACCACGTTCTGGAACGCCTGAGGATTTGCTTTCCGCAGCATGGCTGCCATTTCGGCGTCCAATGCATACGTTTCCGCCGCCTGCAGAACGGAAGTCGAAGCGTCAGCAGCCTGTCGACTGGAATAGTACGTCGGCTTCACGCACGTCGGCATACAATACACCAGCATCAAGGTTGCACCATGTGACTGGGCCCTCGTGACTTAGCGAGTCGGCAAAAAGCACTGATGCAGATAAACACGACATCCACGTCTTCAAACTCTTGCCTGCCTTCGCGAAAGTGCATCGCAAACTCTTATCAGTAGGTCCGACTTCCATCTCCGGTACAGCATTGATAAGAGTCCTGAACGATCCTGCTTGTAAGCAAGTCAAGCCGTAAAGAACCAGGAGCAGATTTCCAAGTTAATTGCCCCTCCCCCGTCGCCTCCTCACCTGGTCGTACACCCAGTCCTCCTTGAAGTCCGCGGTCCCCCCCCACCCGACCAGCGCGGTCATGCGTTGCGAGATCTCGAACGCGCCCCCCGACCCCTGCGCCGCCATTTTCTGCGCCCACTTGGGGTTCAGCAGCTTGGCCCGGTACTCCAGCCGCAGCGTCTGGTCCAAGCCACGCGCGGTCAGGTCCTTCCCGAAGCTCTCCACGATCGAACACTGCGTCTGCAGACATGAAGCGACTAAGACGTTTAGCAAAGGATGTTTGAGGATACCCCAGAGCGGTCAGACTGATTTGGTAGCTCCTCCCGCCATGAAGCGGCCGATATCTCCAGGAGACGCAAGAAAAGCAGAACGCCATGCACTGTTATCAGGTCGCGCTAAGTAAAAACCCAGTCAAGCGTCAAGCGTCCTATACTAAATCACAGCTGTCAGAACAGGCGAAAATGGGCACAGCAATGCGCTCATGCTCAATATTGCCGGCCACGCGATCTCTGAGCGACCTATACGAATTTCGCCCATCTGCGACTGTTGCCCAGCCCGGGAAAGATGAGGTATTTCCGCGGCCGCACCTTCTTGCCGTCGCGCAGCGTTTCGGCGGCGGCCTTCATGGCCCCCGTGTTGGCGTAGTACTCCTGGATGTCCGTCAGGCCGTACTCCACGCTGTCAATCTCCTGGACGATGCGGTCCGTGCTCGCGAGCAGCGCGCGCAGCACCTCCGGCCGCGCCACGCCCTGCTCGCCCCTGGAAGAGAATAGCGGGCGACCAGGTTTGCCAGCAGCGACAGAAGGGCTAAAGAAGCAAAACCGCGCGGACTAAGGCTACGTTCACAAACCTTGTTTGAGTGGGCGCTATGAGGCGGGCAAAAGAAGAATGCAGAGAGGCTGCTGATATTGCTGGCAGATGCTTTTTCGACACGTTATGCACGGCCAGCTGTCCATACCATAGGCGGATCGAGAAGCACGCTTTGCGCGCGTCCTCACCTGCCGTAGCTGAAGGAGTTCCTGGACTGCCACGTGTCGCCCAGCTCCGCGCCGTCGTTCCAGTCGGAGGTGCCCACCCGCTCGTTGACCATGGATCCGTAGTCCCCCGCGGGGTTTGAGAAGATGCGCGCACTACTATTCTCGATGCCCTGGGACTGCGCGCATAAAAATAGAGAAAGCATGGGTGGGGTCAAGGGAGCAAATAAGTCGAGAAAACAGGGACATGTTAAGCAGGGGCGTGGTTCGGCGGTTTCTCTGCGAGCTAAGACGTGTTTCTATTGGCAACGAGAAGAAGGAAACGGAGTCCGTGACCTGCGAAACACTCATTTCAAGGGGCGCTTGCAAAACTGTGGTGACATGATAGCTGACGGAACGTCCCTTTCGCATCTCTAAGAGAGACTGCTCTGCTTTGTTATGTTCCCTGATGATTTCCTCTTGCCTGAAGGCTAGCCTGCCGCTAGGTACAATAAAGTCCGATCCGACCCAACGAGATGCAGAAACATCCCTGTAATTACCCATCAGAACCTTTTGAGCACTTTTAGACCCACTTCAGAGTCATCATCCGCTGACGTCAGCCTGACGCGAGCAGCCCACCTGCAGCTCGAGTGCGTGTTTGCGCACGTAGTTCATTTCCGGCGGCTCGTCCGCTTCCGCGGCCCGGCGGAACAGGTCGTCCAGCAGTTCCACCACGTTGGCAAAACTGTCGCGGAAGATGCCCGACAGGTTGGCCAGCACGTCGATGCGCGGCCGCCCCAGCGAAGGGAGAGGGACAAGCATGAACCGCACGATCCGGCCCGTGCCCTGTGCCGAGTTTAGAATGCGTGTTAGACGGGTCTCGCAAAAGAATATCATTGGCTTCAAGGATTTGGGCTTTGGTTTTGAAGGTCTCAACTCTCAGGAGACGAAGGAGGCGTTAGTTACGAGTGAAATAGGCAATCAAGCAGGCTACTAGCCTGTCCGACCAGAAGAAGACGACGTCGACGAAAGCGCGAGGAACCGACTGTTTCCGGGCAGGAAACACCTTGCAGACCAAGCAGAAGCGACGTTACTCGAACAATTTCTCAGGGCCGCCCACGCCCTAGAATCGTGAAGTGAACAACCGCAAGTTCAGCGCACCTCTTTCACCGGCGTGGCCCCCACGAGCGCGAGCGCGATCGCGAGGCTCTCCCCGCGCGTCTTGATCGCGTCCAGCCCCCACAGCATGACGGCCACCGTCTCGGGATACGCTCCTTCGTGCTCCGCCCGGTGCTGCTCCAAAATATTGGCGGCGACGGCGGATCCCCTTTCCCAGGCGGCCGCACTGGGCATTCGGTACGGGTCCAACGCGTGGATGTTGCGCCCGGTGGGAAGAACCCCGGGGCCGTCGCGTAAGAGGTCGCCGCCGACGGCAGGTAAAATGTACTCGCCTGGAAATAGCAGAACGGAGAGGAATTGAGTTTGACACCCCCAGCGAATTCCTCCTAGGAATCTGGCTCTTCCGTACAAGAAAGTCGTGGGAGATCTGCAATAATGATTGAGTTAGAGAACTGCAATTACCGGCGTGTTGTAGGTCTCCGGCAGATATGACCGTCAATGACAAATTGCCGCAGAAGCAAAAGCCGTGTCTTCAAGTGCCCGGGTCATCTATTGTAGTGTGCAAGACAGAAAGACGCTGAGCAAGTCAACGGCGGCACAGCCCCGTATCCATTGCTCTCAAACAACGTAGCCATTTCTGGACTTGATCCGAAACGTATGCATCACTGAGCTATACGGACAGGTGGATTTAACTACTGGTCGACAGTCCTATTCAGCAAGTCGCAACGAACCAACAGCCGAGAAAAGGTGGTAGAAGTAACCTGAGTTCTTGGACGGCCGAGCTCACCGTTGAGCGCCTTGACGACGGAGTCCATTTCCTCGGTATTGCGCATCAGCAGGTCGCGCACCTCCAGCGCCTCGCGCACTTTGGGCTCGTACTCCTCGCGCACCGCCGGCACGCCCTCTTCCCGGTACAGCTCTTCCAAACGCGCGCGCACCTGAGAGGAGTGGGAAAACGCGCGCAGCTTGAAGGACCACACGAATTCGGTTGAAGGCAGCCTCAGGGAGCGGAAAGACAAAATTAAGCGGCGAATGTCGATCTCGAGCAAGTAGTCAATCTACGCCGTCTCAAGTGGAACACACTACACCTTAACCAACAAGATGTCGTGCAAACAGAACCCTCTGTTTGTCGTCCTTGAAGAAAAGTCTTTCACTGTTTCCTTTTCTGGAAACATCCCCACCTCGGCTAAACCTCCCGGCGTGCTTGCAATGGCCTCGACCGCCCGCTCCGGAAGGTCGTCCCCCAGGTAAGCGGAAAGATACTGCTGCATCTGTGACGGGAGAAGGACAGGATCCATCTCAAATCTTCGCCTGCAGAGTCTGTGTGATGACTGGTGCTTGCTTCGACGGGCATAAGACGGGCTTCAGAGCAACATGTGAGGGTTACGTGCAAATAGCGGCAGATGGGTATGCGGTCTTCAACAGTTTCGAAGAGGATGACTGAAAGAAGTCGTCTCCTTGGATCGTCAGTCGCGTCAGTTCTGTACCACATGCCAGAATTGAGGTAAGAAGCAGGGAAACTTTCCAAAAGTCCTCGGATGATTTACCACCCCGGCTCAACTATCTCGCAGTTTGTCTTTTCAATCAACTTTGCCGTCTTGTGCAAAGCTCATGGCGGCAATTTTCGGGCTTTCAAGGTGTCCCCAGTACCGACCTATGATTCGGAAAGAAAGTTCCCCCTCACCTGATCTACAGTGGGTGGCTCCCCCAGCGTGTGCAGCCCCTCCGAGAAGAGCCGGTTCTCCACCACCGACAGGTACTCGTACAGCCGGCTGACGTACGCATCGAACTCCGCGTCGCTGACGGTGCTGACGTCATCTTCCCCAAGCGTTACGGCCTCGCTGCCGGGCGTGGCCTCTCGGAAGGGGCAGTCCGAGTCGAGGCCGCTCGTGGAGAGGACGCCCACGATGGACCCGCGCAGCGACGCGTTGGCAACGGGATCCTCCCGGTACTCTTGCAGCTGCGCGCCGGAGCATGGGGGTTCGATCGAATGAAGTTGCGAAGACTCGAAATTTGGTAAACATATACGGTGACTTTCTTTGAGATCTTGTATGAGGGACACGGCCTGAGTGCCGACGAGATGCTTTGAGAGTCTTGAGGAAGTGACGGGTTTGCGGCGTGCGGCTGGAGTCATGCGCAGGCTCCCCTGGCCCGGATTGCTCCCAGAAATTGCTTCCAGCTAAGGGTTCGGATGCACTTTTACAACTGGTCGTGGGCGTCGTCTAAACTCGTTTGTCTGATTGCCCTGCGGCAACAATCTCTATTACTTATTATTCCTCGCGACCTGGATGCGCCTCGGAGCTTGGGCCAACAGAAGCACGCTTGATCTTGTTGGATCTACCTGCAACCTCTTGCACTGCCAGTGTTGGTTTCTTTTTGTGCTCTGTTCGTGTCCCGTATAGTTCTGCACACGCAGTAGCTTCCTGAAAGCAAACTCTAACGTAACGTTACTTTCCGAGAACCTGAGGGTTCGGAAACAGTCCTCGAACAAGCGCTCCCTCACCAGCTCCCTGAGCGACGCCAGTTCTTTGTAGAGGCCGGCCCGGCCGTATGGCGGCACGTTGTACGACACAATGGTCCCGTAGCCGCGCCGCTTGGCCACGATCGACTCCGACGGGTTGTTGGCTGCGTATATGTACACGTTGGGCAGGGCGCCCAGTAGGACGTCCGACCACGAGGAGCCTGCGGACGGAGGGGAGGTTGTAAGCATGACGTCAGCAATTAGGGTTGGGTCAGATGACGTCAGCAATATGAACGGCAGCCAACTCCGTTGACTAGCGCCAAAAAGAGGTTCCAGCACACGGGTCCAAGACTCATTTAAAGGCCCTCCAGAATCACCAAAGTGGCAAAATCACGGGCTTTCCAAAGCCAAAGATCTGCTTGCAAGGCAAAAGGAATGTGCGGCGGAGCATGTGCGGGGTGCGCGCTTACCCGTGTTCCCCAGGGGCGACCCCGGCAGCCATTCGACGGTGCCGTGCATGCCGAAGTGGATAACAGCGTCAGCGGCCATGTCGTTCTGGAGCCACTTGTAGAAGGCCGCGTACTGCAAGCAACAACCGGGGAGCAGCACTGGAGTGAGAGGGCGAACTAGAGGGGGAAGTAGACCTGTCAGCTGTCCTCGGTTATAGCCCACCGTCTCCTGCCGGAGCGACTGCTCTAGTAGCATGCTCGTGACGAGCAGGTTCGGATACGGAAACCCTGGTGAGCTTTCGACTTTGGTACTTCTTCCGCACGTATTGGTGATGCATCAACGAGCACCGGCCGATGCGTCAGTGTTGCGCACCATGTGACGTCTCCAAAAATCAGAACCTAGCACGGGTGGCTCACAATGCACAATCGTGATCAACAAACAAGAAAGCATGATCAACTACCGCAAGACGCAGCATATTTCAAGGACAAAGCTCGGCGCGGGCCTGACCTGGGAAAGATGCAGGCTGCCTCAAGGCGGATGCACCAGTCCACACACCAGGTTACTTCGACACCCTCCTGAAACAAGCATGGCGGGCTAGGAACGGTGCAACCAGACACAAAGAAACGTGAAGAACCAACACATATGAAACCACGCAAGGCTGGCTAAGATATTGCAAACGAGAACAACGAGAGCAGATAAACGCAACACGAAAACACGCGGAATAAGCGTTACGCGGGCCTGACCTGCGGGTGCGGCGTGAGGTCCCGTTCAAAGAGCAGGCGCATGGGGTCCCCCTCCAGGCCCAGCAGGGGCTGCACCGCGATGAACACGTTCCCCAGCTGCACCCCGCTCACCACGCTCGCGCCCGTCGCGTCGCTGCGGATGCCGCGGTAACGGTGCAGCTCGCCCCACGTGCGCTCCATGCGGCCGGTCAGCGTCTCGCTGTGACGGAGCAGTTCGGCTTCAGACTGGGCGGTTACTTTGAACCTCTGGTCAGGAGATAATCTGGCCGTTCCCGAGCTGGAAAAGACCAGAGTATCTCCCGCGGTGCCAACCGACACACATACTTCTGCTCCGCCTCCAAAATGATCTTAAAGAGGAGACCAAACGAAAGAGAATGTTCTGTCTTTCGGAAGTGCGACGCCGTTCTGAGAACTTATCGAGAACCTCTCCAAAACATCACATCTTTCGTCAAGTGCCCTCAAAGCCCCGGATTCGCAAGCAGCAGCCTCAGCCGAGAGGGGTATTGTTAGCATCACATGAACAGCAACGTTTGGGCCCGACATCATTCTCGTCCCATTGACCCATCCCCAAGCTCCTCGCTCACCCGATCCATCGCTTGAGCGTCCGGTAATCGACGGTCTTAACCAGCGGTGTTGTCGCTTGCAGCTGCCCTCCGTTTCCCTCCACTCGCGTCCGCGCATATGCCAACGCATCGTCTCCCCCCGCCTCGCCCTTCATCAGCACCCGCTCATCGTCCAACTGCTTCAGCACCTCAATCAGCTGCTCGCCGTTGATGCCGTCGGGACCATCCCCCAAATCATAGCTGCAAGAACGGAACACTTTGTCTTGTTATCAAGGCCTTCAAGACTCTGGAGGTGAGTTTCTGAACGACTTTAGCCGCTGATGTGGCAGGATGGAAGACAGTCGGAACGAAACGACTCCTGTCCTTTGTTTGCTGCAGCTTTCGGCAGCCCGGTTCGCGGTTCGTACTTTCAGCCGAATCCGATATGTTAGAAAGGTTTCCCTCGCGAAGGGATGGATCATAGAAAATGATGTTTTGTATCATTCAGCTGGGGCTGACTATCTAAACAGGGACGTCGGAGGAAATTGACCCTCAATGTGCACCTCTAAGAATCCTTCACGCTCTCAGGTGTTTTCTTTGAGAGTGCTCGCTGCAGCTCTTCGTCGAATGAAGCCCCACAAATGCTTTCGCAGGTACACCAGCTAGTAAATTCCAACCCTCGTCTGCACGCACTGCCTCAGACCCAACATCCGGTCTAGCTCACGTTCCCCATGATCGGCCTCACCCCTCTTGTTTGAGCCGCCCGAGGAGCGCCTCCAGCGACCGGGGCACGTTGAGCAGCGCCGCAGTGCCTGTGGCCCCGACGCCCGGGGGAAAGCCGTAGAGCACGATGGCCACGTTGCGCTCGGACGCGGGCTTGGCGCGCAGGGAGATCCACTTCTTCAGGCGGGAAGTCAGCCGGCGGACTCGCTCCGGCACCTGCACGAGCGTGCCGACGTCAGCCGACGGGTACGTCGTCATCTTCCCTCTCTCTCGTGGTGTCGTGGGAGCAGGTTTTGCAAACCTAAGAATAGTCTGCCAATCCTTTATCCATTTGAGAGGGGGCTGGAAAGACCCGACGGAGGGACCTGCGCAGAGACAAGCAGTCTCCCTGACACCCCAGATTGAGCGACGGACACAGAACCAGTTCTGAACTGCTCAAGCAGGACTTCGGACAGTTCCGAAGAGATGTTGAGAAACTCTTGGTCTCGGAAGTCAGAACAGAAGAACTGCAAATGCACAGGTCGTTGCAATTCCCTGTGTTATTCGCGAAGGTTACACACAGACAGGGACCACAGGACTTCAAACGGCTTCCGAAGGGATTCGTAAGCAACTGGCCACAAAAAACGAGATTGCTTCAGCACAAAGAGAGGAACCCGATGAACATCATTCGGAACAAAGAGGTTGGCGGGCCGCACCAGGTGGATGCCGTCCCCGACGAGTCCCCCCAGCGGCACGGCGTCAATGGCCCCGTCCAGCTCGGGCAGGCTGTACAGCACCACGCTCTGCAACCCCTGCACGCCATCGCGCAGCCAACTGGGAATGTCCTGCACGGCGTTAAGGGGGGGTGATGTTTCAAGGAATTCGGAGTTTGGGGTGAAGAGAACTCAGTAGGCTAGGCGGCAGAGGAGAGTCTGGTTCGAGAGAGTAATGAAGGCCGCAAGACGGTTCCTCCTGTTATTTTGCAGGTGATTCTCGACAACAAGGGAGCCTATTTGTCAAAGCTCCCCTTGGTTCGAATGAACAGATTTTCCACGAATGAAAGATAGTTTACCCTTCAGCAGTGCGAAGTACAAAAGGTCACACGATACTGCAGGTGCTGGCATTCTTGAAACGTTCCGGACCATGATTGTCACCCGCCTCTTTCAACAGTCCCTCAGCACCACCGTGCACTCAAAGCGGAAGTGAACTGCTGAACACAGCCTTTTGCAAGTAATTTTCGCCGAAGCACGTGCATCCGGCATCTCATACAGCTCCAAAAGCCCCAGACCGACCAGAAACCAATCTGAGAACGGATCTCAATCATTTGCCGGTATTCAGATCGTAGGTATGTCAGAACGAACAACCCACCTGGATAAGCAGCGGTGCCGAGACGACGTACGGCACGTTCTTGGCGCTCAGGATCTGCTTGGCAATCTCCGCCTGGCGGCCCCCCTCCATAGTCCCTGCGGGCCCGCCCACTAGCGGAAAGCCCACCGTGCTCACCACAGCACCCACAAACGCTGCGTCCTTCTTCAGCGACGGAATGTCCAGAATTCGTCGGCTGCGTCGATCCTGCAGGACCAAACGTGATATGTGTCAGTCTTGTTAGCTGATGCTTGCCTTTCCAGGCTTTGCTGTTGTCATTGCTGGGCGTTTGCTTATGCGAGAGCGGCTCTTAAGAAGGACCATCAGTCGTTAACGGCTGTCTCTAAATTGTCGCACTTGTTAGCACCTGATGTAAGAAGGTTGCAATGACCATGGAAAAATTGCGGAACGCCCTTCGCACTCCTTCTTCACACTCGTCGCCAAGAGACAATGACCGGACGAGAGAAAGCGGCATACAAGAGCGATATGCAGTCCGACCTTTCTTAAACGCCCTTTCCGCACCTGCTCATACTTAGTCGTCAGCAGGTCCCGCACGACCGTGTGCGCCTCCACGCCGTTGATGAAGATGGGCAGCGGCCGCAGGCCGTCCGATTCGAAGGCGCGGATCAACCGCGGAATGTACTTCTGGTTCGTGATCACGTGCTTGCGGTACAATAAGATGGCCACCGTGGGAGCGCCAGGTGGCAGCGTCTTATTGGTGCGGCGGTGCCACGAGAGATATGCGGACGTGCTCTCGAAGTAACCGTCTGCAGGGACAAGGAAAGATGTTCAAGCGAGTGTTTGCTGGACGTCGAGCACTGCGCTGAGAAACAGGCGTTCCGATTGTGAAGCAATCGAGACAGGGCTAGAATACCGATGACGATTGAGCGAAGGTTAATCTGAGAATACGAGTGGGGATAATCTTAGTCTGTTCAGGGGTTGGCAAATCCAATATCACGTGTTTGAAGGGGAATTGAGCCACAAGGAAACATCAATTTTAGTCGATGCCGAGATATAGAGACTAGAAGCTGCATACCGTAGTCGGGGTGATACAGCCCCAGCGCGGGCGTCTCCTTGAGGGTGACGGGCGCGAGGCCGGTCTTGACCAGGTACTCGTCCGTGAGGTACAGCAGCATGCTCACCACGTTGTCCAGCCCGCCCTGCGCACCGGCAGTCAAATGGGACGTTCTCAGTGTGCGGCTGGCGAGCAGGTATTGTTTGGGCTGTGATTTTACTTCGTCCTCAAAGGTCTGCCACTCGCGAATCGCACTTACGCTTTCAGGTGACCAAGAGACGCCTCCTCTTCACAGCGGGGGCCCAATGCTTCACACCGCCTCGCCAATCCGAACATAAACTACAGACTATCAAAGCCTCGGACAGATATTTCGATCGGTAGAATGATCCGACATCTGAGCCTTTGTTCTTAATTCCAGTCCGTGAAATAAACGGGCAAACGACGACGGCCTTGATCAATGCTGCGCTTGGGGACGTCGAATCAAAGCAGGTCACATGGCCAGGTTCACACAAACGACTCCTTATCTGGCATCTTTCTTCCGACTCGATACAGTCCCACTTTAAAATCCCGCAACCTGCAAGGTTCCAATGAGAAATCTACCGCCCTACACCCCCCCAGCCCCCAAGCGCGGCGCCCCCACCTGGTTCCAGTAGCCGTAGACGGTGAGCCAGTTGCGCAGGTCGCGCACTTTCTTGCCGGGAAGGAAGCGCAGCAGCTTGGGCCCGATCTTGAGGAAGCTCAGGTACCCCACCATCTTGTCCTCCTCGCGCCCGCCGCCGAACTTGCTCAGCACCGCCTTCACCGGCGCGGGCATGCCGCGCTTTTGTCCGCCAGCCATTGTGAAGCTGCGGGGGAAGAGCACTAGGGATCTCGAAGTGGGCCTTGGACGCGTGTCTGTTCCAGGCAGTCTACGATTCTGGGGGCGCGAGTCATTCGTGCTTTCGATCTGGTCCGCTTTTTCCTGCTTCAAAGGAAGGCTCACTGAGTGTGCACTTCTCGAGCTTCGAGATTCGGCGTCCCTTTTCTTCTCTTCAAGAGCCAACGAAGCATGCGAATGTTGGAGCTGACAGTCTGAGATCTCTCTGTGATCGGCAACAGAGCAGGGGGGCGGTGTCGGAAAAGTAGGCGGGACGGGGCTTGGTCAGGAGCTTAAGGCAGAGGCTTTGGGGGATGCATTGCCGAGAGAGGCAGCAAGTCCGAGGAACATTTGCGGACATCAAAATAGAAGAGGAGAGGGCGGAGCCTGGTAAACAAGATTTCCCGATGGAAGCTCGGAGTCACGCACGACCTTGAAACCTTCTGCAAAGAGAAGGCCGTTAATGCAACCAGGCTCAGATGCTTGAGGGCATAGGGCTAACAATGGAAGGCAGGAAAGGGTAGAAATCAGAAGCTGTAAGGCTTGGCTTCCATGGGGTTTGAAAGCAACCACGCGCACCTGCCAATCTGCGTGGTAGACATGAGCTCGAGGCTGGACTCGAAGCAGAGCCGCACCGGGATGTTGCTGACCTTCTCCTTGAGCCACTCACACTGCACAGGCCGCGCAAGTACTTCAGAATTTAGTTTGGGTGCGTCGGAGTCGGTGGGCCACTCTTGTAAAGCCAGAACATGAAAGCCCGCAGTTGGAAGTTTGAAAACGTCCATAATTGAAAACACGCTCGAAAATGAGGGTGATGCACCTCAAGATCCGGTCCCTTTTATAAGAAGTTCTCCTCAGAGAATCTGGGCAATGCAATTAAGTCCCCCTTCTCAGCCCAAGCTGTACCAGAAATGCTATCACATGATCGAAAGACAGCAGAGCCGACGGAACCAATCAATTGACAACTGATGGTCAGTCGATGGCCATCTGACAGCAACTTTTTGTGCCCCCACAGGTTGACGCTCTCACCTGATCGTAGTCGAAGAGCAGACTTCCAAAGAAGACGTCTGCCTTTGCCAGGGCTGCTTCGATCTGGACAAAAGAAACGCTAAGAGTTGACACCGAGCCGGCTGCATACTTTTCAATTCGTTCTGCCAAGAAATTCGTCCTGCCGAGAGAGTTCATCACTGTTCATCATGCCCTCTTTAATAGGCAAATCACACTTTTGCCCACTTGCCACCGCTGAAGCTCATAGACTGATCGACAGAGATATACTCACCTCTTTCTTCTTTGTGTTGATGTCCCTGTCACTGAAGACATCCACACGTATCCCTGGAGAAGCAGTGCACTCGTGATCAGAGACTTAGCATACTTGGCAAAAGATTGTCAATCCAAACATCCATTTCGGCCGTAATTCCCGTCTACCAAAACTTGGTAGTGTAAAGGATAGGCTCAAAAGTTCTGCACCATACTCTTAATGTTACACATCAGAAAGGCAGCACTCTTCCGCTTCCTCCTGGACAGTGTCTTAAAGCTCGCCCTTCATAATCCTTTCAGTACCCATTCCATATGCAAAGAGCACCGCACCTGGGAACCTCTCCCGCACTTGCGCTGCCGCTTGCTTGTAGAGCGCGACGTTGAACGACTCAAACCCAGAGATCAACACAATCCTGGCCTCCCGCCCCTCCACCAAGTTGCGCACTATCTCCTCCTCCTCGCCACCAACGTCCACTTCTGGAACAACACTGGATGCGCTCAAAGCTTCCTGGACTTGTGCCTCCAATCGTTTTGCCTCCTGCACGAAGACAGCCTAGCTCTGAGAGGGGCCCTTGGCGTGCTTGCTACCAGGTAGAGGACAAGCGGGCACAATAGGAGAGTGGGTCAACTAGAAAATGGTTGCGAGGGGCTCTCAAAGTCATTTGTTTCTTTCAAGACTGCCTGATTGAGAATCAATCAGTGGTTTTGCGGATAGACTGGCTGGCGCATGGTTGTGACCCCAAATGCTTGAAACTTCTTGCAAACCGTCTGGAACTTTAAGCCCACTGATGGCCGAAGGTGATATCACCTCAACTCCCTGATTTCCACAGAAAGAAGGGGCATGATCCATATGTGGGCACAAACCTGACATGCTGTTTTTCTAAATTATGACGATGCCTAGCAAGGTTTCCTCAAAGGCTCCGGGACTGCAAGTGCCTCTACTATGATTAACAAAGCATAGAAGCAGTAAAATCTGCAAGTGTTTCATGCTTCTTGAGTGAAGAAGCTTGGGTTTTCTTTTTGAAGCAACGTAGTGCATCTCTCACCCCCTCTGTTGTTTTGAATGAAGGCTCTACAGCAATCATACCTTGGCGATGCGGTCCCTGGTTAGCTGGAGAGGGTGGATGTTCCGTTGGAACGCCTGCCACTTCTGCCGGTCCACCGAAGCTGCACCACAAGCAATGGGCCTCGAGGGTCAAAAGACTGAGACATCTGAGGAGCCCAAGCATTTGAATTTGCAATTCCGCCAAACGATAATGTCCATTTCCAGCGCAGTCAAATCCAAAATTTGTTCACTGGCAGGCAATCACTTGAAAGCTACAGTACTTGATTGCAACCACCACCTGCCCAATTCTCGCGACCGCCTCCAATGACCAACTAATAATGACAAGAAAGGCCACGATTGACGTACCCATCAGCTGCTTCATCAATGCTGGATCGCTCCGACCAATTTCCCGCCATGTCTGCTCAGAAACCTTTTCCAAAACTCTCCCCTCCGGTTTGACCTCCTGGGGTTTCTGGAACAGGTTCTGCAGAAACCCAGCCTGAGCAACGACTTCTCCCTCTTTCCTGCCCTCTTTCTCTACCCCCTGCTCAAGCTGTACATTCGAAAATGTGCAGTTGTAAAGGTTGTCAATCTCTGTCTGTAGCTGCTGTAGTTTGTCGGTCTTCTGCTGAAGCTCGCTCTGCAGTTGTCTGCTCAGCTCAGAGCCGCCTTCCACGGCCGCCACAAACTCTTCTGACCGGCTCGTTTGACCGGCTTCGACCTCTCTTTCCGTGGCTGTAACTGCTTTTATTGAGCTCCTTCGCTGTGATATTCTGGGCGTCCTTTTTTGAATGTTTACAGAAGTCCCCAGAAAGTTGCTAGAAGGGGGCAACTTGCAATGCTGGAGAAATGCTGTGCCCGGCACTGATTGGTTGGTGAGGGGGGGTGAACGTCTGCGCCGACCACACCCTGCATTATGGACCTCTCTCCCGCCAGCTTGTACAAAAGAAAAGGCTGACTGGCGTGCTCCTGCAGTAGAAAGGGAGCCTGCAGGCATGAATCTGCTTGTTATGCAGCCATGAAAGGCGCCTTGAACAGCTGTGGTGGAAGCCATGATGTGTCACTGTCAGGACTCAGCCTCCTCAAAAATGCAGCGCTTCGCAGAGTGTTCCAGACTGCATCATGTGTTCCCAGTGATATTTAGCGTGCTACCGTAGAGCGCCCAAAACCGGATCACGTACCATTAGTGGATCACCCCCGCCCTAAACTGGACCTATCTTGATCCAGTCTCGTATTTCCAACTGTCCAAAACTGGATCAGCGCTTTTGTGCGGAAAATCGAGGTTTTTGACTCCAGAGTATGACCTAGAGTTGGTCAAATCTGGATCCAAGTGCATCGGCAGATAGCCCTTGAAAAACCTGGATATGTGGAGAAAACCGCACTTTAAATTTGTAAATGCGTTAAGAAATACTGCAAATAAGCGGTGCGAAAAATAAGGTGATCCAGTAATGGGCGCTCTACGGTACTTTTGATCTATCCAACTTCAACGGCGCGCGATTGTGACCGTCTATTCACCAACGCAAGGCCCTGCAAATGATCGTCCGGCCCGGCGGACTTTGTTTCTCTGACATCCTGTCAGAAATCCAAACGCTCTTTGGGCGCTTCGATGTTGAAATTGACAACAATTGACGGTCCGATTCGCTTCTTAGCCGATAAAACCGCGATCCGGAGATTCTAATTCCGTGCTCGGTACGTCTCTGGTACGTACCAGGACTCGGAAAAGCCGCCAACTGGCATTTAAAATTTAAGGGCTTCGAAACTTCACAGTGTTCAGACTCAGTGCAGAAGTCTGAAGGACGCATGGCAATTAGGCTGAGCTGCCTGATCCAGATGTTAAAAGGGTTGATGGAGGTGCCACAGCCAAAGATGGCCGCATAGGGAGGCTTTTGTCAATGCAAGCTCAGGCCCTCATTCGCACACCTGGAACTCACCCAGAAGGCGTTCTAGAAAATGTTGCAAGTTTGTAGAACAGGTTTGTCAAGTAGATTCGGACAACTCAAGTGCAGCCCACGTCTGCAAGCCTCAAACAATCACGCCCTGCTTCGCTCTTTCTTGTCAGGCTCCAATTGCCTTCCTTTCCCTGCTCTGGTTAGCAAAGTGCTACTTTGGGGACCTGGGCAACATACCACTCGATCTGGTAGCGGTGCACTTTCAAAAATACACTATAATTTTTACACGTCCAGTTTCTCACAATTCAGGAGTGCTGAGCGGGCCTGCTTGATGGAAACCAACGCCAACCACTCGCATGCTCAACCAGTGCCAACACAGGAGTCAACCACCCTGGACGCTTTGGATCCAGCGGAGCTACAATTGGTGGAAGTTGGCCTGCGAAATGCACTAGCAGCTTTGCAAACTGGCGGAACTAACGCTGCTGTCCTGTCAACTAGGATATGCCAGCAGCTCTTAGAAGGTGAGAAAGCAAAATCTGCTCATCAAGTATCAAACGCAAACTGCATACTTTCAGAAGTTGCACTTTGTTTGAGGGTGCTAGGATCCTTGTGCATCAACAACGTGCGGCTGCTTCACCGTTCAAAATAAAATAAGCGATGCCTGTGCTTTAGATCAGACCACCGGCTGATTGGCTAGCGGTGGCCGCCCCTCCCTATTGTTTGATCCTTTTGGGTTTTCAATGCAGTCAATGCTCCTCATAATCTCGACAAACGTTGTGTCTTCTTGTTCCCCTTCAGAAGAACCAAATCAGAATGAAGCTAGCGCCGCTAATGCTACCCCCGGCCATAGCCAGTCCGGAGTCTTGTCGCGTCCGCTTGTGCGCCACGTGGCGTGGGCCCTCTTGCAGTGGCACAAGGCTGGGCGCTTCCCTGTTGAGCTGCCGCCCATTGAGGGCCTGCAGGAAGATCGTAGCTGGGAAGGGGAACTAGATGGCTGGACACGAAAGATAGAGACAGCGCTTGGGGCCCTTCTTGAGGTGAGGAACTAAAGTCCCCTTTTGCTTGCTTCCCCCAGAACAGATCAGGAGAAGTCATTCCGGGGAGGCATGTTAGAGTCAAGCTTCACCACTGTTTCTTGGACCAAACATTTTTGCCAATGGAAACGCGGCGTGCAGATGTGGTGATGCTTCCAGACGGCCAGATCGGGTGTTCTGTAAGTGCTGTTCGTGGGCAGCTTGTAATCGATGGGACAATGTTGTCTTTTTCCAGGTTCGAAAAGCCGCTCTGAGTCTCCACGTCCAAGAGCCATGGTTCTCCCACTTGAAAAGTGAGCACGTCCTAACGCCTCCTGTACCGAGCGTTGCGTAAGGAATTGGCAATCCATCAATCTGTTGAATGCCTTTAGCAGCCAACGTTTCAGGTCCCTAGTTTTCAGGTCTTTGCCGCCTTTTTCTTTTCAACGCAACTATATGGCCAGGTCATGGTTGCTAACAGCCGCCGAGCATGCGTCCGGTCCTTGTTCGTGTTCTTCGTAAGCGGATGATTGCCGTTCTATTTCACAGGCACGTTGTGTGGCAGGTCGCATTGCCTTCGCGACCTGCGCTAACAGATACAGGAATACGGATACGAAGAATTGTCTTCTGCATCAAAAAATTTGTGTCTGTCGATAGGTCCTCGATTTATATTTGTTTCTCAAGACCGAAGAAAGGAACCGCAAGGCGCAGCTCAGAGCGTCTGACAGATGTGTAAAGCTTTCTGCAGGCGGAGCGAAGAGCGTGGAAGGGCGGTGTGCAAAAGAAGCGTATACCAGGTGACTTAGGTTTTCATCCACTTCAAATCACACGGCGTTTGGAAGCTCGATTCTGGACTTTTGTGCTTTCCATAGCCAATGATTGGCACAATCTTCGAGGGGTGTTATGCGAAGGAGGACTCTGGGTAGAGCGCCCAGAGACCGAGTGCGTGACACTTGTCGCGTCACTTTCTGAGAGGAAGTATCTGCTGACCAACTTGACGCTCGCGTTTGGACCAAATGACCGATTCCAAAGTTTTTATGACTCCCACTGCAGGCTTGAAGTTGGAAGTATACTTTTGGTGAACGACTCCCTGCTTCTCCAAGTAAAGGTATGGCCGAGCGGCTTTGCAACCTTGCCTCTCAACGTGCGAAGCAGTACAGTCGGCAAAACGGCCGTTTGGAAGGACGAGCGTCTGTCCGTCACTCTGAATTTCCGAAGTCGCACTTACCCGTTGCGGTTTCCAAAGCAATCTACTTGCTTGTGGGCACGCGTTTGTGGCCTTCGTGACATCGTAGACTTTCCGTTCCGTTGGAAACATCAGAGCCATCTCAGTGTCAGACTGTAAGCCTGACTGCATTTCCCGTGGTATCTGCAACAGGCCTCCGTTAACTACGACAGCTTTTCCTCCCTCCTGGCACAAGAAGGGCTCCAACGCGTTCTACCAGGCTGCGCCTCGCATGTTGATGGTGAGCCGCCACCTGTCCTCCGTCTGCACCTTGTTGTAGAAAGTATTTCCAGAGGCGACAGCGAGCTTGCGTGCCGAGCTGGGACTTCTTGCTTTGCGCCTTGCTTTGCGGTACCTAGGAGCTTCTCTCAAAGCGCAATCATGGACAGCGCCAAAGTAGTCCAGTACGTCGAACAGGTAAACACCTCAGGACCGCATTACAGGGCGACCTGCTCGAGAGTTTGGTACTTGAACCTCATGTCGAAGTAGCTTTGAGCAGACTCTTATCTCGCCCTGAAAGTTGCTACACTCCACGATAAGCTGAGTCATCCGAGGACTGCACCAATGATCCTCGGCCATCGATCGCCAGTTGAGCTGCCCTGCATAAACGATTTCGTGAAAGTGTTTCCCCTACAGGCCTTGCATTTCCAGACTACTCAATGCCAAAACAAGAAAGCAACGGGACCACACAAAGAGAGACACCCCAAGTTTCCCATTCCATACAAGCTCCCCTCTGCCCTGGACCGGCAAAGTGCTTCGAATCCGTCCTCGGCGCATTCCCAGTCGTCACGCGTTTCAAACTTTCTTTCCAGGCTGCACGGTGTATCGAGCTTTCTACACGGAAGAGCAAGAGAGGGCGGCCGGCGTTGTGGCAATCCACGTGGAGCCTTGCCCAGAGGACACGCAACCCGTGCATCGTATCATGACTCTTCTGCAAGTAAGATCGCATCAAAAGGGCGCGTGTTTCACGGAAAAGAACGGTCGTTGCAGGCTTTTGTGACATGAGAAAGCAGCAAACGGGGCTCTCAAAAGACAATTGGTCCGTCCAACGATTACGAAGGAAAAGCTTCTGGGTGGCCGGTAGTATTTTGCAGACGGTTCCGGCATGCCACTGATGTCGTTTGACTGCTCTGCTCCGTGCGTCCATGTACCCAAGATGTCGTTTAACCTGTCTTTTGAATCGACGTCAAGTCTGCTTTTGTCGCTATCCCTCTTCAAGAGTTGTTGGTCCCTGATTGCAGGAGCTAGGACCGCGCCCCCTCTTTTTGCTGCTGCGAATGCGGAGGACCGCGGGCTCCATCGACGATCTGCTGGCCCCCTCTCGGGCCACCATGCTGGCGGCCTTCGACGCACTGAACGACCCCAAAAAGTAGGCCCATCGTCGCAGGTTATTTCGAAGTCGTGGGCAGAAGAATTTTCAACGATGCCTCGTCCAGCCTGCGTATTGCTGCCCAACTCGGTCAGGCAGACAGCCTTCGAAAAGGCAATAAGCCTTTTCGCACGTATGCCTTTTCATTTTCAGAGATGGTCAACAGAAGCCAATGAACGTTGTCTTCGTCATTAAACGGAAGCTTTAAGCCGTACTGCTCGCGAACCTCCGCCGGCGTCGCAAAGTCCGCCACGTGGCCTCGTCCTACTTGTCCTGCTGCAGCCGGCTCACCGTCGGCGCCCGCGCCTTGACGAAGCACGCCCACCGGTGCAGCCACAACTGGTGGGGCGTGCCCACCGGCTCAGGTCAGCTACCTTTACTTTTCTCAGAGTCTGATCGTCGATAACTAAAAACGCAGTTTTGAAAAAGGCAGAGTGGATTGTGTGTGTCAGCCGAAATGATGCAGGCGGGTGCTTCGAAAAACCGTGTTCTTTTCAACAGGGTGTGCCACACAAGTTGTAGTTGGTGAGCCCTACTGATCATTCGATTGCACCATTCGGATATTGCTGATTCGAAACCAAACCCCTTTGAAAACAGCGGCTCATCATGCGGACGGTTTGCTTGGTCAACAGTCCTGACTTTGGAGGAGCAAGCAACTTCAAATCTGCCAGCATTACCTTTTAGCCCATGATGACTCGACGACCAACCTGACGTTCCCTTCGTCTGCGCTGCAGAGCAAGCCAAAAACGAGCACGCGCGAGCAGTCGTTCTGCGGATCCTGGACGGCGCGGTGTGGCAGAACGCGCACCTTTTACCGCACGACGTGGCCGTCTTCGAAGCCCGCGTGGCAGAGGGGTACGGCGCGCGCTGGTCGGCCGACGGAACACAGGCACGTGCCGCGCAAACCTCTCAATGCTAGCTCTGCACTTTTCGACACAGCCGGCCGCTCCATGGCATTTCCTCTTCCTCGTATGTTGTCCTCTTATAGTGGCTGGCCAGTAGCCTTCCTTTTAGAGGTGCTTCGAGCGGGAAGCGATTCTGAGACGACTAGAAATGTGAACTTGTGAAGTGAGTCAAATTTCGCCTGCTTCTAGCGTAGGCAGTTCTTATGTAGCTGACGAACTGCTCTTACAACGGTGCAGACTACCAGGACCTTTGATTTAAGCGGCGCAGAAAATGGAAGGTCGGAAGCCCTCTTAACCCTGTCTATCGTTTGTGGCTCATCGGCGAGCAAACGAAGAGATGAAGCGAAGTTCGAATGTTTCTCTTCCCCCAGTTCCGAGGCTTTCTGGAGCCGCAGATGGAAGGCGGCCACCAGCGAGGATGGCGGCACTAAAGAAGCTTCCCTGGTCGCAGCCGGGGTCGAGCACTTTGACTGGCCAACGTTTGAAGACTCTCGGAGTCAGACTCAGTGCATCGTTAGCAGTTCACATTCAAGGCACGCTTCTGAAAATTCAAGAGATCATCGATCTGGCAGCGTAGCAGTGCCCCTCGATCCGAGGAATTCATCACAGAATTGTTGTGACACGGAACAGTCTTGTTCCTCGGTGTAGATTATACAGACGCTGAAGAAACAGGAAACGAATTGAACACCAGACTCATTGACAAGATGAGAGCTTAGCGAAACTTAGTCTCAGGTCTACGTAGCCGCAGAATCTTGCTCCTTGAAAGAGTGATGTCAAAGCTAGCTTGGGTCACAGTGTAGGGCGCGGCTTTGCTGACAACGTGCATTAGTTTCAGGCACGCAGTGGAGACGGCGCACACTGTGTCGCCGAGGACCAAGACTGGAGTGTCATCTGACACACTGTGTCAGAAAGGCGCAGTCCGGCAGCATTACACGGAGATAGCGTGCATGCGAAATAGTTGCCTAACTGCTCGAGAAGTCGCCTATCAGCCCTTTGCAGCATGCGGGCATATGAATCAGAAGGTATCGCCAGGCATGGTTTTCGAGTCTCCGTACTTGGGCTTATATAACCGATTGGATTCGCAGTGATGTGCCCGCACCATTGTAACTGCACATGTGCTACGTGTTGTACGTTTGAACAGACGGTGACCATTTTGAGAATTTGCACAATCCTAATCAAGCATGACTGACGGTACGTGCAGCCAGGCAACCAGTCTTTCGGATTGGATGTCGCCAATTGCTATAGATACGACGTACACGGCCTCCTTATATACCGGCCGGCCCACGTGTCCCGGTTTATATGTTCGATGTTATATATGCAGGCGCCTCGATTGATGAAGATTCTTGTCGGTCAATGGCATACCGAGGAAATACCTAATACGACTGGTCTGGCGGATGTACATCATTAACCCCTCAAGGTTCCGCTCGCTTTTGCAGATTCGAATAGTAGCTCGACACAGTGCATTCAGCCGCCCACTGAACGTTGCGCAGTGCTAGTGAGCAGATCTAGCAGTCTCGAGGGGCCCTGTCCCCAGGCGACTTGTAGACAGTGCTCGGCATGTGACGCTTTGCAAGCCGAAGCTACTCTAGGCCGCGGTTGGCGAAGGGCAACGGGATGGCCTCAGCTTCTTTGTAGTAGTCGTCGAGCGCGTAATACTCCCGCTCCTTGGGCAGGAAAACGTGGATCACAACATCCCCTGCAATAAGTCAAGAATCTTTTTGAAGTTGCTGTTGGCCAAAGTACAGAGCTCCCTATTGTAAGAAACGGCCGCCTGCTCAAGCAAGCAACTGTGAACCAGAAAAGCAGGCGCGCCAGGCAGTGCTTATAGATTGCTGATGACGAACCGGACCACTTAACTGCACACGCTCCAGGACGAGGGTGAAGGGGCAACTCACCAAAGTCTACAACCGTCCAACTCTTGGGAGTGCCGTCGTCAACGTCATTCTCCGGCGTCCGCTGGAACTTTTCAAGAGCTGCCTCTCTGATTCGGCTCCTGCATACAGCATTTCAGATGTCAGGAGAAAACGCATGGTGTGAAGGGCACGGAGGCTCTCACGTCACATACCGGCCGTCATCGTTTTGAGGTCGATGGGGGCTGCTTTAGCCAAAGCCAGAGAACAGAAGGTCTGCTTTAAAACGGCGGGCAAGTCTGAAAGGACTGAAACCGGCGGAGAATCGTTTCAGACACTTTGATTGGCAGTCCAAAAAAGTGGATAAGATTGAACCAAAGATACGCCAAAACTTCGCCAGAACCCCCAAAGTATTGGTGGTTTACTGTCCAAAGATTGTTAAGGGACACTCAACAAAGAAAGTGGTAGCCCACAAAGTACTTCAAGTATGCCTGGTGACTACGTGACGAGGTCAATGCTTACGACTAACATACTTTTACATCGACTTGACATCGGAAAAGTCAATGAACTCTCCTTCAAATTACAATGAATCGACTCACATGATAAGAGACAGTGCCCGCGACCAAGATCGCCCATGACAAAGAAAGCTGCGCACTGAAGCCTTACCCAATTGCGTTCACTTGCGGCCTGGAAAACGCAGTCACAAGAACCATGACTCGGGTCCAGTAGACAAAGGGCGCAACATGAAGAACTTGGACGTCCGCTGCCTTTGTCAGGTCCGCAATTTCAGCCATAGCTACTGCGACTGCGGGAGTGGAATAAGACAACTCATTGAGAACGGCCTGCTCGCTGATATTTTCGAACTGCATCCAATGGCCTCAGAATAGAGGGGGCAACCTGTGCTTTCAATCATGAGTGAATGAGTAACAGTTGCCGGTGCTGGCAAGGATATGTCGTCACAGAAACGTCCTTCCTGAAACCCAGCAGATCCAAAACGAACGTTCGCAGCAGTCGTAGCAGTCGTGGCTTGAGCGATTCTTTGAAGTGCTGGAATGGTAGGACAGGTGACCCTTTCGGCCCAGAGTGTGGGCGCGTAGAATGCGGTTGGGAAAGCATTTTGCACACCTTCCTAATTATCGCACATGGTGGCGCTTCAACAGGGTCCCTGTGCGCTTAAGATACCATGTGCCAAAAGGCTCTGTGAAGGTGGCAACAACCAAATTTGAAAACAACTGATTGCAGAAAGAACCACAAGACATGTCCTGACCAGACTCACACTGTTTGCTGTCAGTATCGTCCAAGTCCTCAAGCGCCATCACGTCAGGGTTGCTAACGACCATCTCCCCAAACTTGTCCCACAAACCCTGCAACTCTGATTCTTCCATATGGTCCCACTCAACGGTACTGTCTTGTTCCACTGCATCTTTCCTCGTTCCCCTGAGGGCACGACAGCAAACGGACCCTCGGAGAGTGGTAAAAGGTTGCGGTCGTGCCTGCAAGTCGTTCAAGTCATTTCCGCTAGCTACTCTATTTCTATGTAGTGATGGTTCGCTACTCTGTGGAGGCAATGTGGCTGATGTGAAGGGCCCTGAGACGGGCCAATTCGACGGCCCCGCTTGAGGTTGATGATGAGAAGATGCTAGACAGCAGGATGGGCTGGTGGAGCAAACGCGTAAAGCAGCAGCAGAAGCCATGGCGACAGACTTGGTTTCGAATTGCCCACCTGCTATTCCTGAATGGCCAAAGCCCTTCCCTACGCCACTTCCATATCAGTATTAATGCCGTGACGGCGTCAGTGATCCTGTGAACAGAGAAGCTTGCTCAGACGCGTCACAGACTCTCGCAATGTTGCTCAAGCTAGAGTAGGTAGATCACCTCGGGAATGGTGAAGAAAGTGTTAACGCCGATAACGGGGTGCGGTGAAATCGAAGAAGCAATTGTTCCGATCTCGTTGCGCGGCCGCCGTCAACGGCAGGCGGCCGCGGACTCTCAGGGGGAGTGCTTAAATATCAACGGTTGGTACCGGGCGTGCCGCTGCTGCCAATTGTTGGATGGCGCGTGCGACATCTGGCAGAATGGTTGCCAACTGGCAGCTCACGCCTGTGAAAGACTGACACGCAATCACGGCAGGTTCAGTTGGAAACTAGGTACGAACTGGACTCACTCAGCCATGTTTCTCGCTTGGAGCTTGGGGACCGTTGTTCGATGTTGCCGCTAGCTCCGCCCCAATGCCAGAACAAAAGCTTCTTCCTCCCATTCATTGCCCATTCATTCCGACAGCTTTGCAAGCATAATCTCTACGCACTATCCTTCCATTGCACCTCCTTCAACACTCTGATTTTACCTTCTGCAAAGCAATCCAAAAATCTTCCAACATGACGCTTGGTCACCACAACACGAACCCCATGGCCAGCACTGGTCTGATGGGTCACGGCCACCACACCACAGGGACAGGACTGACTGGCACGGGCACAGGCGTAACTGGACACCATCATCACGGAACTGGGGCCCTGGGAACGGGCACTACAGGGACGGCGGGAGTCGCTGCCACTGATTCAGGAGCACACGCCTCGGTGAGTTGTCCGAGGTTAATTGCAGCCCTTTGCTGAGATTGAGGGGGTGAGCTTCGGAAAAAGGACAGAAGTTGGACTGCATTTGGTAGAATTGGTGAGCAGCTTTAAGATCTCATCAATCAGGCTTGGGGGGGAAGTTCTAGGTAGGTTCATTGTAGAAGTCGCACAGAATCAAAGAGTACTTGGGGGGAAGCCTAGGTAGGGTTCAATTAGAAGTCACACAAGTTAACCAATCGCCATTGTTCACAACACTGAATTGCCATTGAGGTGTCCTTTCATTTCGTCTTTCTGTCCTCAAGCGACGATGTTTGCCTGCTTCATTTCAATCTTGGGGCATTGCTGGAACATCAGCAATGCCGGATCAACTTGTACACTATTCGAAGTCAGAACCATTTTACCCCCCCTAGTCTTTGTTCATGCCGTCTTTGAAAGCTCAAATGCATGCACTTTTTTGGTAAAATCACAATGGGGTAGCTTTCATCTTATAGATGCCTTTGGACCTACTCTCAGGAAACTCTGTCAACATACACACGGCACTGGACAAACTTCATCTGCAATCCCCTCACTTTTTCTTTCTAATATTTAGGCTGGTGCGAGCAACATGAAAGCCACTTTCAAGGAGAAGGTGGCCCATGTTAAGGCCGATGTTGTGGAGGCAGGCCAGAAGCTGACTCATCCCACCAACCCCGCATACAAGATGGCAGCCACTCAGGAGGTGAGTACTGCGTGATTTCCTGCCTTGCTTAACTAATGTTTGGAGGAGGCTTGGCTTTGCACAGACTCGAATTATGCAGTGACCACGGCTGTCTTCTCTACTTAGCGAAAACTACTTCATCCGACTTATCAGAACAATGTTCCACAGAAGGCATCAAGTCATTTTTGTAATCCAATGTCACTGAATGATAGTTGTACTTCGAATTGAAAAAAGTTGTAAATCAAGCATGACAACTGTAGTGTGGATTCCTCACAATCTTCCAAACTCAACTTACTCTTCTTTCACCTCACGATCTTGATGCCCCACTCCTTACCATAAAGATGCAATAAGTTTTATCTCGAAAATGGTGTTTGAACAGATTTCGTTCAGATAAACAAACGCTCAAGGTTGGAAGCTGACTACTTCTAATTTCTTGCAGTCTGAAACCAAGAAGGCAGCAGCTACTGAGAGGAAGTTCCAAGAGCAAGCCCTGGCTGGTGCCAATGAGCACGGAAAGATGGCAAATGCTCGTCAGGGAGTGGCAAATGCTATGCACGGACACATGGGACACACGCACAACACGACATACAACACGAACACATACTAAGATTGAGGTTGCGGGTGAAAACTCATGTGGTAGAGCCTTAGCCAACTTGAATTTAAGATATTAATCTCATTCTAACCTCGTGGAGTATGACGAAGGGGAAATGGCAAAAGGGATCGAAACTATGACCACGTTGCAGTATAAATAAGTTAATGTGAAGCTATAGTCAAATTGAAACTGGTTGTATTATAGATATGATGACGGATATGTGCTAGGTCAGTAGGGTCACTTAAGATTTTGGCAGTTCGGGAAAACTGCAGCAATTGAGATATAGAATGTCAGAACTTGTGACACTTGTAACTGTTGACTTGTGCCTTGCATGTTTCCTAAGCTTGGAACTTGTAATACATTCTCCTGACTTAAAACATTCACCTCATGGCTGAACGCATATAAACAATCAATCATAACCGCATTGTGAAATGTAGCATTCTTTGTGCAAGTACCGAGATTATGTAGTAATACGTCACACGGATCGTCATACCGGGCCACACGCGCTAGAGAATCACAATGCATCGTCCGACATGCTTACTTCAAGCAACCTGGAAACATGTGCCTGAACTCAGAGTTTCCGACAATCAACTATCAATGTTGTGCAGCCTGGGCTCAAGGACATATCAAGGTCAAGCCCCCCCCGCCATTTATTCCATTAGCATTTAATCCGCACGAACAAGGTACACGCCCACCGTCGTTTAAGGCCAAAGTTATACATGGCGGCATATGTACCTACAAAGTTGCTTTCGCAAAGTGGTCCAAGTCCGGAAATTGAGTTTAGGATCGTGTCCTCGATTCGGAGGAATTGGCAATGCTGGACCTTGACATCGAAGCTTCCCAGGCGTTCATTCAAACAGTTTGCATAGAGTCCGACGAGTGCACCGAGGGGTTGGATTGACCATAACCTCTAAAAGTACCTTGGGCCTGGACCAATTACATGCAACAGTACTGGCCCAAACAAAGATACTAATGTTCTTACAACTTGAAAGACTGCTTCTTCCCCTTTTGATCATCGGCATCCAGAGCTTTCCCCCTCTTCTGCCCTTTATTGGCGGCAGCTTCCTCCTGCGCTTCCTGGATGCGAGCGAACACCTGCAGACACGGGCATCATTTGCGGAGTGAGCTAACCATACCGTTGGCACATATGGTCCGATCTGGCGACTGAACTCACGTCTACAGCGGCAGAAACAGAAAAACAGACATGGCTGAAAACTCGGCTGGTGGCAGAAAGGGGGATGTCTGCTAACAATCTGGCAAAGTCCAAGGTTGAAATGCTCGATACAAAGACACGCTCTGATTTGCTCATGAGGCTTCAAAGGAACGCTTCAACGAATAGAAACAGACATCGCCACGAGGGTTTCCACAGACCTTCTCGTATAACAGAAACTTCATCTAGGACGACAAAGTACACACTCAAACGAGTGGAAACATTCCTACCTGCGCAGACTTGGTGAACGCGGGCTTCGCCTGGCCATCGTCCTTGTTTTTGGCCTTGGTCTTCCCGGGCTTGGTGGCAGTCTTGGCGGCAAAGGCGGCGGCGATCTCCGAGTTCGAAGCGCCACCAGCCTTGGCAGCGAGCTTGGTGCGCTTCGCCTTCTCGACTTCCGACATCTCGGCTGCACGGATTTGGACTTGAGTGTTAAACCAGTCTCTTCTGGCATCTCCAAGCTGGCCACTGAAGCTGCAGGTGCTTCGAAGTTTCTAAAAGGAGCTGAGAGCCGAATCCGTGCGGAGAAACCGGATCGGTGGCCGCATGAAACTTGGAGTAAGACGAAAAACGTGGCAGTTGCTCACTAAACTCTTCCGATTCGTGGGTTGCGAATGCTCTTGCCGTGACCTTCCTCTGGGCGAGCGAACTTCAGAACGCGGGCGCTTGAAATAAGCATAAAAGAAAAGCAAAACCTTTTGTCCTCTTGCAAGGCTTGTCGTCGTTGTCCACAACAGCAGAGCCCAGGAATTTCCGACACAAGGAAATTCCAGTTATCCGGGCACCATTTGTTGAGAGCATGACCATTTGAGGAATGCTTCAGAATGTTCGGTGCACGCTCCAGGGCAGCCGATGGGGCTGCCCGGCAGAGCGCACGCCGCAACGGATCAACCTAGTCTAGGCGGGTTTTAGCGCTGCATGGGCCACAGCAGGGGCGCACGAGTGACTCTAAGGAACACCGCCGAAGGTAGCAATTGGCCATCAACCGAGAAGTTAAAGAAAAAGAAAGAAACCACTGCAAGCTGGAAGCAATCAGCCGCCCAGTCCAAGGAAGGGAACGGCTAATTCCAGATTTCAAAGTTCAACGCGTGAAACCTCGGTCTTTCGAAATTGAACACGGTATACTTTCGTTTGGAAGACCTCTGGCGTACTGCTGGTCTCATGAGCAGCACTGATACGTTTAAATCAGAAACCGACTTGCCAAACTTCCAAGAGGTGAAACGATCCCAAAGGAACATCTGAGAAGATGGTCACAGTGCCAAACTCAACTCACCAAACGGCCTCGTACACGTCAGAGGCAAGGGACAAAAGCAGCGCAATCAATGCTCCTGTTTTGAATTTCAAGCCCTCTGCTGGCGGAGCGAGACTCCCTCTGAAGCTAACTAGCCGCCAAAACCATAAACACGTTCACCCCAGACAGTAAAAAAATATGCAAAAAACTCAAGCCTCCGAACTCCCATAAACCCCTTGCGCCTCACCCTTGCGCTTGCGCTTGCACTTCGCCCGCTTGCTTCGCCGCTCCTCCTGCGTGAGCTCCCCCTCCGCTTTGACCGCTCCCGCCGCCTTGCCGCGTACACCCGCCCGCCCGTCCCCGCCCGCAAACACCTCTTCCGGGGCCAGCAGGTTGGCGTCGCTCACTGCGAGCGGCGCAACTTCCTCCATGGCGAGAGCGGGGACGTCGGCGCGCACGCTCGCGTCCTCGATCACGGGCTTGGGCGCGAAGGTGAAGTGGGACAGCGCATCGAGCTTGAGGCACAGCGACTTGAACAGCATGGCGGCCTGGAAGAGAATCAGTATGCAGGGTTCGGGCTTCAAAGCCTGGAAGTGGACTGGTTCTAAGGACCCGAGACGAAGAAACGAGATGATGCCAAATCTGGGATGAAAGAGAGTTTTCAATGGCAATCTGCGAAGGTGGTTTGGAGACAGAAGAAGTAAAGACCAAAGCAATTTCCGCCATTTTCTTCAGAGCCGAGGGGCCCATTGAAGTGTTTTTGAAGAAAGCCGGAATGGTGTAAAGTAACAATGAGCGGGCAGATTGTGTTTGTTTGCCATGGTCAGCTGAGGCTACAGAGAGACGGCAGGGCTAATCCCATACTCAACGGATCAAGATGCCTTGTGGTTGGACATTTGCAGTGTTTCGCTCTGCTGTGCCCAAGAGGACAGGGAATAACTTGTCGGAAAAGGGCCAAGACTGCGCAATCATGGTGGTTGGGTGCTGAGCTTCAGTGCGGCATATCGAAAGAACATTACGATTGCGGCAGGGAGGTCATCATCTTCCTGAAAGACACGATACGTCTGTAGAATGCTTCAGTCCTTGCGTAAAGCTCACTTCTCTTTTCACCACGTCATCCCCGGTGGCAGCAGCGATGGCGTCAGGACCCGCAGTGGCCTTCACGTACTCTTCCTGCAAATTTGTAACATCGGAGCGTAAGATGACAGACAAAGAAGCCTCGCTTCCAAAGCCAGATGCAAGGAAAGGGGTTGCAAAGATTGTTTCTTAACCCTGTGTGTAGCTTTTTGCCCAGACCAATCAAGCAACTTTTGTGACTACCAATTTCAGCATTGCGCAATACATCAAAAGGCTTGCTCGCCACGATGAGACTGGCAAAGCGTGACCCACCTCATAAATCTCGGCGAGCCCCTTCTGGCTCTTAGAATCGTCGAGCTCCTCCCTCCTTCTCGGGGCGCCGGTGGCGGGCGCAGCCTTTCTCACCACGTCATCGAATTGCCCCTGCGCAGTACAAATGAAAACAAAGCGAAGTTGGACGCAGGGCTTCATTCACCAGGACAGACCAACTTCCGGGGCTGCGAAGACCTTCTAAGTCTTCCTGCGACCATTGCGCATAGCCCTCCCCTTCCAAAACGGGTGACAAGACTGGAGATCAACAAACGAGCAATCTGCTGGAATTTACCTGTGAGCTAGTGTGTCTGGACTCCGGGACGAATGGAGTTGTCTCCTCCAAAGAGGAACTTGCACACTTGCCGGCATGCTTAGCACCGGGTCGATGCTTGAACAAAGGCTACCCGCACATACCTCGATGATTCTCTTCTTGATGATGTCCTCCAGGCTTGCCGTCACCTCCTCGGTGATGACAGGCGCTGGCCGCTGTGCGTGCTCAAAGTCGAGGTCGACTTCCAATGCACTGTTGAGTGGACGCTTGCCAGCAGTGGCCTGTAAAAGAAGGGCCACTCAGCAGGGGGTATGACTCCACCCAGTCTTTTCCCTCCCAAAGCAGCAGCTAATACTAGGTTTACGAGGAAATGCAATTTGCAAAGAAAAGAACAATGATAACACAGATTGCGAGGGCTTGGCTATGTTTGAACTGTCAGTTGAAATGTGGGTGTAGAAGAAGTCCCAATGCAGGAATCACCAGCTGCGCCCTGCAGTCCGCTTCATTGGCACAGCGGAGGCGAAGGACCTTGAAGTCTGAGGAGCCAGGAAATGACCTTACCTCCCCCACCATAGTCCAGCTTTTCTCCTCCACGTTCGCCTTTTCTAGCTGCGCGATCCTTTCCCTGGTGCGCGCAAGCCGCCTCTCATGAGCCGAAAGACCCTGCACGATCCAAAAGCTGATCAAGAAACGTTTCAACGTCTACTGCTTTAACGTCCAAAGTTTGAAACAGGATGTTTTGAATTCTACCACATTGGACCCAACTCGTTCGACACTCGTCAACGCCAGGGTCCCAGATTTTCCATAGGGTGCTGGCAGATGCAAGGTCAGAAGAATCGAATGGGATACAAAGAATGAAGCCATGCTTGACCCATTTTAAAAGTGAAGAATTGGAAATGGACAGATTTTCTGATGCAAGTGTATCACCATGATCCAAGTGTCCTCAAAAGAGAGTGTCCTCTGAAAGCTCACTTCAGCACCACCCACTTCTAGTTCCTCATCTCCCTCCTCATCCTCCTCCAGTCCAGGCCCCTCGTCATCCATTCCATCGTCCAGCTCTTCATCATCGCTAAATGCCTCCCCGCCCCAGTCATCTTCCTCCCTTTTATCCCGCCTTTTCGACTCCTTCCTCCTACCACCGTCTCTCTTTCCATAGAACTCTTCGTACTTTATCCCCTCTTCCTCGGAGCCTTCATCGCCTTCGGCGTCCTCTTCCTCATCTTCTTGACCGTCATCTCTCTGCCCTCTCTCCTCTGCATCCTGCAGAAACTTTTCCATGTCCCCCAATGAGAGGAACTCATCCTCCACTGGCTGCTGCCCTTTCTTCCCCGACACACCCGCCTTGCCACCACTCTCCCGTCTATCATCCAAACCCTCTCCCTCTTCATCGTCCTCGAAATCTTCCTCATCGAAGTCGTCTGAATCAAACCTTGGCCCACCCTCTCCTCCGCTCTCTGAACCAGTACCCAGTTCCTCTTCCTCGTCCAAACCGTTACCCTCTGCCACCTCATCGCCAAGCTTTTCATCGGGCACGGATAGCAGCGCTTCCGTCCCCTCCCCCTCCGCCCTGCGCACCACCTTCCTGATCCTTTTTTTCAGCTTAGCCAGAACCGGCTGCGATTGCATCTCCAATTGCAACCATATTTGCTCCGCATCGAACCCCTCTGAGTGCAGCTCAGGCAATGCCACCTTTCCATTGAGCAAGCCATCCTTTGCTGACGTCAAGTAAGCTGCGGTGAAGTCAAAGAGGTCCTTGGCAGCGCTCCTGACAGTCGATGCAAGATCAGCAGACGGCGCAAGGAACGCCGTCGGCTCAAGCGTCTCTTGTCCAAGAGCGGCTACCGCTGTTGTCATGAGAGCCTTGCCACCCGGTGCTCCTGGGGCCATGACAGGCACCCCCATGGCCCACAGATTTTCTCTTGACAGTGCGCAAGGTTTTCTCTTGACAGTGCGCGCTTTGCTCCTCCCTGCCCTTTTCAGGCTTGACTCTGATCCGCCATGACTCGTATGACTAAGACTCTGAGTCTGAGGGCTAACCACAGTCTGAGTTGGCACAGGCTGAGACAAGTTGGCAGACGTCTCGCACTGTTGAGGTGGATCCAGGTGGATCCAAAAATGGAGCTTTCCCAGCGACAACGGCTGTACAATCGGTAACGGGGCTGTGGCGAGCGTGTAGCTGCTTGAGAAACGGCAGAACAAGCTGCCGGTCGAGAGGAGCGTCTCGAATACGACCCTGGCTTGCATTTTGCGCCCGACAAACTTCGCAGTTCACTTCGCCTTTACTCCAATGCAACTGTAAC
>DF237066.1:0-12895 GCA_000708835.1 Klebsormidium nitens
CTCTGCAGCTCAGCAGTCAAAGAAGTCCTATCCCTCTGACAAGATTCGTTACAATGAGAAAGTAAAAGGCAGAAGCACAAACATCACTCTCAATCCGCAAGTTGCTGCGAAGCTTTTTGAGGCTCAAGAGTTGCTGAAGAATGCATCAGGCAAGCCCCTCTCCACCCCAGCAACTGTGGGGTGGCTTCTTGAGAACTGCCAGGAGAAGCTTCAAGGGCTGGTGCAAGCAACTAGAGCTCCAGATGCAGCAAAGCAAGGCGGAACGGGACCTGGACTTGGGGGGCAAAGTCCAGGTGGGCAAGATGACTCAGAGGATGAGATGGATCTTGGCTTGCTGAGTGAGATTAGTCCTTCTCGTGTGTTGCCTGCTTTGAGGAAGAAGGATGCTTTCTTTGATGAGCGCACTGGCTTTCTGGACTTGGACGATCCAGAGTTGGAGCCAGACTTTCAAGAGCTGGAATCTGAGCAGCCATCAGATGTTGGACCTTCTGAGAAGGAGGAGAAGCTACCCTCTGTCTATCTTGGGGAGTTGTCGAAGCTTGCGGAGTTTGTAGCTCTTTTCCCGCCAGTATGCCATGCTCGGGGCTGTGGATGTCGGATGGCAGCTGACAGGGTGGTCAGTCTGAATGGGACAGCTGTGATCCATCTCAAGTGCACCTCTGGGGAACATTCTGCATTGTGGAGGTCAGCTGACGAGGATGCTGCAACTCAGATTCCTCTGGTTACTCGCAAGTTCTTTCATGCTGCACTGTGTGCGGGCATGGGCTTTACTGAGCTTTCTGAGTTTTCTGAGGAATTGGGTTTGCAGTCACCTTCAGAGAAGCTGTTCTACAGATTTCAGAATGGGGTGGAAGGCGATGAGAATGGGGTGGGGAAAATTAAAGGCTGGTGTGAGGCTGTTCTTGAGGTTGCCGCTGAGAACATGGCAGAGGTCAGGGCTCATGTGAAGGAGAGGGATGGGGAGGAAGGGACTGTGGTATTCATGGATGCTCGGTTTGATTCAAGCAGAGATGGATACCACGGAACTGTGCCTGCCCTGGATATGAAGTCCGGGAAGTGTGTGAACATTGTGACTTTGACGAGGGAGGAGACAGGCAGTTCTTGGAAAACTGAAGATGCTGCAGTCAGACAGGCAGTGGATGAGCTCATTGAGCAGGGTGTCAAACTGGTTGAGGTAGTCCATGATGACAAGGCTTCAGTGGACTCCATTCTGGCAGAGTTGGACATCGATAGTCAGAAGGATCTCTGGCACAAGTGCAAGAAACTGGTGGCCTACTTCAATGAGGAAGTTGCAAAAGCCAAGAGGGGGGATCTGACAAGCCTGTCTGAAGCTCGCTGTGCGCAGGATCTTCAAAGACTGACTGTCGCTGTTCTGAAGGAGCACTTGAAGGCAGCAAAACTTGACCTCAAAGGTAAGAAAGATGAGCTGGTGGACAGGTTGTGGAAGAGTTTCGGGAGGGAGGAGGAAGAGGTTGCTCAGGATACTCGTCTGCTGAAGCACCCTGCGCTGTCTAGCAACAGGATCCCAGATAAGCTGAAGACTCATGTCTACAATGCAAGCTTTGCGCGTGCAGCTGCCAAAGATGACGATGTTGCGGCCTTGTGCAAGGATATCCACAATGCGGCTGACCACTGGGCAGGAGATCATTCAGTGTGTGCAGCCATTGACCCCGACAGGAAGTGTGTCAAGGAAAGCTGGGACGGGACCAGAGCATACTATGAGAAGGGAGGTGAGACCCATCTGGCTGTGAAGCAGTGGCTTCAGAAGAAATGCACGCCTGCCAAGATGAAGTTTTACACAAGGGCTCGCGAGAACTACTTGTCTGAAACGTTCAACTCCCTGATTAACAAGTATGCGACCAAGAGGATCCACTACAGCAAGAGCCACCTGGCACGGGTTGCATGCGCAGCGCTGGACTGGAACGAGGGACGGGATAGAGTGGTTCTTCTGAAGAAGGTGAGACGCGCTGCTGGAACTGCTATACGTGCCAGGGGTGCAAACCGAAATGTTCTGTCTGAGAAAACAACAAGGTGGAAGTCAAAGATTGCTGCACGCCTTGGTATGTAGTCTGCTGTTCTGCAAATCAGCCTTGCGTCTTGTTTGTCAAAGCCAATCAGATTCTCCAGTTGTTGAGGAGAAGTGCAGGCCCTGCGGGGCCTGCCAGACCCGGCTGATGCTGAAAAGGTGGTTTAATTCCATCTCGGGTCATCATAAGAATTTCAGAATGTAGGCGACTTGCTAACAAGAAACAGAATTGCAGAGCACTCTTCAGGTCTGATCTGATTGCTTCTGAAAAGAACATACTTTCAGCCTGTGCATTGTCACGGGATCAGTGAACAAATTTCAGAACAGGGGTGGTGTTAGAAAACACCAGTTTTGTTTTGTTGTATGCAGATTTGCAGCACAACAGATTACGCCCGAGGACGGAAGCCGGTGTAGTTAGCTTCCTCCTCCTCGGGGAACTCCTCCTTGATGGCTCTCTCAAGGTCAAGAGGCAGCTTGGTCCTCTCTTTGTAGCCGGCGTAGTAGGCCAGCCTCTTGTAAATCTTGTGCCTCTTCTCCTTGTTGCTCCACCCGCAATAGGGCTGGAGGATGGTGGAGAGGACCCCAATGAGAGAGGCCCCATTGCCATCACACCAGTTCTTGGCAGCCATGTAGAAGTCCTCCTTCTCATCTCTAAACCATGCCTCCGTATATGTCATGGTGGGCTTGTTGCCCTCCTTGACCTTGATCTCTCCGTTGTGGCACACCATGACCCGGAAGCATGAGTAGCATTGATGGGAGGCGGGCCTGTTGGGAGCCATGTTGAGAGATGCTTGAGAGAATTGGATGCTGGAAAGTTGCTTGTTTGGAATGAGCTATCTTTCTGTGCAGTGGGCCTTTTTTATGTCTGAAAAGTGCAGCATGTCTAGGATGCAATGCCCTTTCAGACTTGCCATGGTGCTGGTCACGGCACCCTGTATGCAGCCCATGGACAAGCCCTAAAAGGTGCTTTTGGAGGGAAGATTTTCATTCAAACTGCATCCACCATGCCAAACTCGTGTGTTCACATCACGGAAACGTACAGCCGGTACACGTGCTGCACCGGTCAGTACACTGCGGGTAGCTAGGCGGGCACTACTGCCCGGGACGAATGTACTGTGCCCGGTTTTGCGAAAAAGTCCGATGTAAATCCGCGAGCCTGTGAAAAGATGGACGAAAGAACCGTGCGCCCGACATTCATATTTGAATCTGCATCCATCGGTTTGGTGGGAATGCCACGTCAGCACTTCCGATTTGCCCGAAGATAAAGTGCGGGTGGTGGTTTAAATAGGTAAATGTTGAGGGTACCCAGTTCCAACCGAGTCCTGACTCCCGAGTCCCGAGTCCCGAGTCCCGACTCCCGATTGGTCCCGGGTCCCTTCTCTTTTTATCTAGGTACGGTACTGTTCGGAGTCGTTCCCTATCTGCGGTAGTACCGTGGTACCTACCTAGGTAGGTATCCAGGTGCGTATCCCGCTACTGGTAAAGTGGTCCCAATGGCACGTACCCTTGCTCAATACCCCGACGCCATTTGTTACGGGTAACGGTACTTATTAACAGCGGCCAATTAAGTCAGCCATCATGACAGTGGATTCCTGGCCAAGATTCTGCGCGCCGAGACTCTGGCCGTTTCAGGTAGTACCTGCCAGTCTCCACAGGTATTGATTACCGCCTTTCCGCAATGATCTTGCCATCTTGGATTCGACGTGCTGGCGCCATAGCTACGTATGTGCGCGGGAAGCTGCGATTATGTAGTTTGGATTGGTTAAATTGAGTGGGCATATGACATACCTACTTCTATTCTTATAACCTGTCCACTTGGATTTGATTCCGAAGTGTGGTGCATGTGCGCATGCATGGTAGCTGCGTACTAGGGTCAGATTTGCATTAGGTATAAGGTCTCGGTTTCACGGAAACCGATCTTGAAATAGGAGAGGTTATATCATACAAACCACCAGATGCTTCGACAGCGTCGAAAGCTTCTTGTGGTCACGGAAATTGCGCCAGGATGCGTACGTCTTCTTGACGACAAGCTACCTAGGAGTTTCCAACTTCCAACTTTAACCCGCCACCACCTGGGCCTTCTTTGGCGGTACCTGCTACCAGTACTGACACTGCCAATAGGTTGGAGCTGCAGCCGAATCGCCGACACCCCAGTTGTTTCCATGCCGGCCGAGGAAAGTGACCGGGGACGAAGAAAGGGTTAATGTGGAGGTTAATGTTTGATAGGCGTACAGACGCGTCGATTTCTCGGTTTATGTGTTAACGTCGCATCTCTCCCGACTCCGGAGCGTGGTTCTGAATAAGATCAGAATTGAGAAGTCTCGTCCAGGCCCGTCCGACCGACGACTCGAGATTGAGTGTCAACTTAAAGGTACGTACCAACGGCACACACTGTGCTTCACACTGCACACTGCACAGGCTGCCACTACACAGACAGGACCGCGTCGGGTGTTATCCTCCATCTACGGTAGTAGGTACCATGTGGAGAAGCTCCATTGAAAAATTGACAAGGTATTATCTTCTAGTTTCTTGCATGCTCCACAGATTGTCAGAGGTGCAAGGCTGCAAGCCTCAAGCTTCATCCTGCTCCAGCGTGCCGGCCTCACTGTGTCTGCACGAGTTGCATTGCTGTCAAGAGAGACGCTGAGCAGTTCTGTAGTTGCCCTGGTGCAGAACGGAAGAGCGCATTCATCGTGTTTGAGGCAGCTTGACGGCAGCAATGCATGGGGCTTGGAGCGAAAGTCTTTGAACACGAATGATCATGCAAGTAAGTGCAGGTTTAACCTGAAGCTGGAGATTACATTGGTCCCTGCAATTGCAAGCTGTTGCAGATGCTCATGTTTGGGTGAGTGTTCAAGCAAGAGTCATCAATCGCAACCTTGGATCAAAGCCTTTGTGTGCAACTACATGTTTGCCTTTTTATTACTGTTTTTCTTCCTCAGATGAGAATGCCGTGTCTGTTATCAAAGGACTACAAGCCTCTCAATCCAGCTTCTCAATCCATCTATTTCAAAGTTCAGCTTATGTGGTTGCTAGTAGGTTGGAAGCACCATTGTCTGCACCTTTTCCCACTTTTCTAATTATTTGTTCTGTCTTTGGTTGGGCACAAGAACGGTTGTCGAGGAGTCAAAAGTCCTTTTTGTGATCTATAGGTGTACAGCTACTAATCTGTATGAATGAGTTGGCATTCACTGTTTGACCAGGACTCAGTCGGGCTGGCCTGTCTCACATGCTTGTACCATGTACTCAACAAAGTCCTTACAATGTGAGTGTTGAACTCTATGTTTGTGCACTACGCGAATTCAACATGCATTGGATGTTGTATCGTTGTATAGAAGATGCTGTATCATTGTATAATTGTCAATTATACTGTCTGAGCTTTTGGGATATCCTCTGAGCTCAAGCCTTGAGCCACGGTGCTGCTCTGGGAGCGGTCTGGTGTTCAGGATGGCCACCAAGCTTGTGTATCAGTCAAAAGATGTTTCGAACATGCTCAGAGGGACACCAAATTGTGCACCAATCCATGATGCAGCTGTTGTGACCGTCTCATGCATACCATTGCATTGTTCAGGTGGCAACTCGCCAAGGGGAGTATCAAAGGAGATTTAAGAAGCATCACATCACACAGTGAAGGTTGACGCTCTTTTCTGGTTAGTTGCCTTTATGACTTTTGGTACCAGCACTTGTGTTTCTGTTTATCAGACTGCTACACAGCCTCGGACAACTCTTTCCAGCTTTCAGGAGCACAGACACTGCTGGCCTCACGTCTCCATCTGCAAATCGCAGCTTGAGACATGAAGTCACATCAATTCGCTTTGCTTTCCTCAGAAGCTTGCAGAGACTTCTTCTTACTGCCGAATGAGGACAGGACCCTTTTCTTGAGCTTGCTTTTGGCTAGAATATTCACATTGCCCTGTTACAGAGCTGCACAAGCGGAGCTCCCTTTGGATTGGACCCACAGTACATCGAATCATCAGCTTTGTCATTGCAGATCGACTCGCAGAAGAAGATTGTAAAGAAGATGGTGTTTGAGAACCTTGTTTCATGACTGGTTTCTCACCCAACCACCAGCTTTGAAAGGACCAGAGGCGCACAATTTGGCAGCAACTAGATGATACACCACTCTTTGCATTTTCAACGCAACTTCCTCTTTCTGACTTCAGCGCACATCCGCACTGGCATCCATTTGCAGTGCAATTTTGGTATTCTCTAATCAGAGGCTTCATATTTCAGGTCTAGCCGAAATTGTTTCTTGACAAGGACATAGCGCGTAATGCAAGAGAAACGGCTAACCGATAGCCAGCAGCGCCAATTGGACGCTGATGTGGCATCGCGGACCTCAGACGTGGAGGCTCCAGACAGGTACCACTTGCCTCGGAGCCTTTGCCTTTCATCTTCACACTGCAGGGGTCTTCATTTTCAGACAGCAGGGACCGCATATATTGGGGGTCGAGCCCTGGTTTGCACCATTTTTAACCCCATAATGGAAATGCTATTTGAGCCCCACTCTCCGGAACAGCATTGAGCCCTAACTTTCAGCTGTGGTGTCAAACTCACTCCTCATTTCAAGCCCGTTGAGTTGAGCCTGCCTTTGAGACAAGCCTCCCCACCCAGGTTTTCAAGTTGCATCCATCAATAATTGACCCCCTCTTTAGCCAGCCTTTGGGATGCGTAAGACCAAAACATCTCAGATGCGCCCACTTGATTCCTGCGGGAGTTCTGCTGGATGCTGATTGTTCTGTCAGATCTTTTGACCCTGGGCCTCTTGTGCTCCAAGTACTTTTGGATCACATTCTCGTTCTGGGGCCAAATGTTTGTCCAAGGCCGCCTTCTTGAAGTACATTGATGGCAGGTGCTCAAACTTACATAATCTGTAAAGCGTCCTTGCCCAATGGCGGCGTGCTTAAATTCATTGTTTTCACCACTGCAATGCCTTCTCCAACTTGGCCCTTGTGTCATGAAGTGGAGAGTTACGGCTTAATCTGGAGCGGAAGGGCGTTCATGTTGTTGCTTGAGTCCCCTCTGTTCTGATGTAAAAATATGTCTTCCCCTTCAGGAGCGGCAGAGGTGACATCCCTTTGCCAGGGAGCACGGGGGGGCAAGGGATCGCTGGACCCCCAATGAACGGCAATACTGTAAATGATCACCAATGTAAGGCGGACTTACAACAAGAAGGGGGAAGCAAACATGATCATGAAAAGCAGCCTCTGAGCAAATCCGGAACAGATCATGGGGTGCGAGTTGGCGGAGCTCCGAAGGGAGCGGAGTTGAACCCTGTAATCCCAGTTCCTGAAAAGGGGGAGAGAGTGCCTGAAATGGATCGAGGGGAGGGGCGACAGGGAAGCCCCAGCACGGGGGGGTCCCTGAGCAGCGGTTCAAGGCGGGGGCGTGCATTGGATCTGGATCTGAATGCGCCAATGGAAGAGAGAGGGGAAGGGGGAGCGGATGCGCAGTGGCAGGATCATCAGCTGCAGTTGGAGGTAAGAGCTCTGAGCCCTTCAATTGTACGCCACGCAGTTGGGGTTTCAGAACAGCGGATTTAGAGGCCCCCAAAAGAAAGTTCTGTGGTTTGGGGTTTTAGAACAGCGGATGTGAAAGCCCCCAAGGACAAGAAACAAAAGGGGGACGGGGGCATGAAGTGATGGTGGAAAGGCGCAGTCGCAGGTGAGGAGGCAATGGTTTTGTTTTTGGTTTCCCGAATTCTGCTGTTCCAGGGACCTAAGTTATTGAGACCTTGCGGAGGCTTGTGAGGGCGCAATGCTCCAAAGCTTTGAAAATAAGAGTTGGCTTACAACAGGCAGAAAGAAGCGCCAAGGGCCAAGGATGCAGACAGTGTTTTACCAGAAAGGTACTGCTGAGGGTTGTAAGCCCCATGCAGCTGCTAAAAGCAGCAATAAGCAACACAGCATTGCATCAGCACAAGTTGCACAAATAACATCAATTTGCACCTGCGGAAAAGTGCTCTTCCTCAAAGACGAGGCTCTCGTGTGGACGTTGATTGACTGCACAATTCAAAAGGATGTAGGCTGCATTGCAAAGGCAGGCTTGTATTGTAAGGGGTCCAGGTCGTTGCAGTAGGGCAACAACCAAGTGAGTGGGACTCTTGCTTTGGATGCTGGATTTTAACGACCTTAAACAAGCGGAAGCGATTGGGGAGCTCCAGAGAAACATGGATTACAGAGTAGAAGGCAGTGGTCAGTGAACAACGAAGGCTTTCAGCTGGCAGAAGAATGCAAGAGATCTTTTGGATCGCGCTAGAAGGCTCCTGTATCTTTACTCGAACAATCATGACAAAATGCAGCCGTAGTCTGGGCAACGCCAAGTGCTCATCACAGTCCTGTCATCGGAGTGTTGCAGAATATCAGGAACCTGTCAGCAGTTAGGTTCAACCCGACATCAAGCAGGCGGTCAACTTCTGAGAAGAAAATCAGGCAAAGCTTCTGGGTTGCGACTTGTAGATACCTAAGATACTCATTTCAGCAGCCGACTCTAAGTTGGCTCGTTGACCTGCAGTACCCAAAGCACACAGTCAGGCTGTTGATGGAAACCGGGCAGAGTGTGCGGGTGGTGTCGGTTGCCAAAACAGTCCGCATTGTAAAGCCCACCCTTCAATTTGTGCAGGGCATCAAGCGCAGCAACAGCGCGGCCTCACCTCCGATGCCCCCCCCCCGGCGGTGCCCAGCCCTCCGGCGCGAACTGGTTCAGATCCAGGACCGGAGAAACTAGAGGCGGTGCACGAAGATTGGGAGGCAAAAAGGAGACAAATGGTGCACTCCTTTCAGGAGGGTGTGCTGCAGCAGCAGGCGGCCGAAGGTCGGGCCAATGAGCCGGAAACTCAGACCAAGTGAGCCCGTCAGCTTGTCAGGAATTCGGAATTCGTAAGCTTGCGCAGCCTATTCAGAAAAGCTCAAGGAGAACTCATCTCCGGGTAACGTCTTCTAGGCAAACGGTGTTGAGCACCTGTCGAATGGTTGTTTCCGCAGCAAAGACTTGAGACTGTCCAGCGAGTCTGTGGGCAGCATCTTTGACAATAAGCGAGCAGTAGCAGTGTTCTGTTTGGCCCGGCTTTTCTGCGGATGGTGGTTTGAGTTTCCGTGTTTTCCTAGACGAGTAAGTAAAGTCCTGCATATATGTTGCTGGAGTCATCTTCTACAGTTGCCGCATTCCCTTCAACATCGTCACGCTTAGCCTTTTCTCCAGTGAGAAGAGTTTGCTGCTCATTGAGACTGGAAATTGTATTTGGCTGCAGCACTCCTACAGTTATCTAAAAAGGGGTATCTGCCATTCGACATGAATTCGAGTTTGCGTTTCCAGAGTTGATTAGTCGCTGAACTACTTCAATCCTTTAAAGGTTGATTAAAAACATTCCACCTGACTTTCGTGGCTTCCAAGGGGGTGAAGTCTTCTGGGAGGCACTGCAATGTTTCGGCACTCAAAGACTTTGATGACAAGGACAATCACGTGTGCGCTTCTTGATGACTTGAGCAACTGGGGCCGAGTAGTGCTGACGTAACGTCTTGACTTCTTTCTCCCTTAGGTCAAGCCCCGAAGCTCAACCTCGGGAAGCTGGGAAAGTGCTTCATGTAAGGGGGGGTGGCATGCCGGGCCAGGCTTTGGCAGGTAAAACGGCGATCCTCTCTTTGGCATTCGTTGGTGTGAGCCCATTCACATCTTTGAAGCGTTGCCTGGCGAGCTTTCTAACAATTGGTGGCCATTCTCCGCCACAGGGCGTGTGGCAGGCAGATAGCACGATACGAACGGATACGACTGCTCCAAAGACCCTGTATCACAGATTTCATGATTTAGACACAGCCGGTTGTGCTAGGCGACTGTCACAATTGCGACAAGGTTGAGTGACGGGAAAGAGCATCTCTTGCTCGCTTCTCGTCACAGACCAAATCCAGGTTAAGCTAATTGTAGCAGTCGACAGTTCCCAGCTGCCTTAGTGGTGTTGTAAGGCGAGAGATGTCAAAACAAGCACCAAAATACAAAACAAAACGGCAACGCACAGCAAGAACAAGGTCGTAGTTGTGCTGGGATGTCGAACTTACTTGGTTTCGGCAAAGATCTATCCAGCAGTTTGAAAAATTCCTGTAGCCGCCCATCTCAATGGTGCCGCCATGAGGCCGACAGTGCCTGAGTTCGAGCGCACGTCCTTGTCAGCTTCAGAGGTTCGAGACCTGAGTCCTTCACAATAATAGATTACATCCTTCAAAGTGCTAACACACATCCTGTATTTTGGAGCCTTCGGAACCGCCCCCCACCAAACCCGCAGCACTCAGCACGGCGGCGACCGCGTTTGGTGCCCCTCCTAGCTGGCTCGTTGTCAAAGTTCTCAAAAAAAGCATTCCTGCTCCGGGAAGACCCGAACCTCTCCAGACTCTCTTGCAGGTAACCAGAACGCTGCACGGCAATGTGCTTGAGCGATGCGTCATCGGATTATTGGAATTACGTCGGAAAACAAAGTTTCCAAATAATCAGGGTTCTACCTCCCGACAGACTCCGACCTTCCGTTTCCTCGCAGGGACTCCGAATGTTGCACGCCCCGACGCCCCGCGGCCTTCAGCACCGCGGTTGGCCTGAGCAGTGCCCATTTGGCTCCTTGCCGAACCTCATAGGAACACGCATTCGGAGTTTCGCTCCGGAAATACTCAAACCCATTCCGAATTCTTCTTGCAGTTAACCAGAACGCTGCACGGCCCGACGGCGCGGCCCTGAGCACCGCGGTCGCCGAGCTCGAGCGGTGTTTGGCGATCAACCAGGAGCTGCAGGCGGCAAACCAGGAGCTGCAGCAACGGCTGACCTCGAGCAAAGCGATGCTGGAGCAACGGGACGAGCTGATCCGCCAGAATAATGTGTTACTACGCGCCGCCACGCAAGCCAAGGAGGCTGCGCAGCAAAAGGCGAACGATCTGGAGATGCGCGTGTCGGCCAACATGCGGACGATTGCGACGCTGTCGACGGAGATTGCTGAGGTGGGTTGAAGGGGTAGATTGCCTTTTCCTTGTTCTTTGCAACGGGGTTTTGGATGTCAAATGTAGATTTCTTTCTCTGCGAGCGCTTGTTTGTTGTGATTCGTATCCCTTGTGTTTTTCTTTTCACGTGAGCAGTCGGCCATCCTACGTCTCTTCTTGATGCTTCCAAGACCTTGCCGGGACAAACGCTTTCCTGCTCTTTCTACGCTGGCTTCACTCATGAACCTTACGTCCTCGCGCTGACGTAATCTGTGATCTCTTTTCCGCGCAGAGCCGTGAAACGGAGCGCCTGGTGGCCAGCGCGCTGCTCCCGGAGGGCGACGGCGAGGCGCGGCTGGAGACGTTCCAGAGGCGCGTGCGCGACGCGCTCAACCGCCGGCGTCCTGCCGGGGGGGAGGTGCCCCGTCTTCCAGTGAGCTTACCGGTAAGGATGGGATAACGGTCGTTCCCCTGTTTTCTTGTTTGGCGTTCCCGTCTGCTTATCTGCTGACTTGCTAAATCCGGATTCTGAAACTCGGTCCTGGAGACGAGCTCAACCGCCGGGCGCCATGCAGTGGGAACGTACACCCGCCTTTCATTGAGCTTACCAGTGAGGGGGACGGATGTTTCCGTTTGGTTTTGCCCCTCTTCTTTGTCCTGCTGAGTTGTTCATTCCGATGCCTGAGCTTCTTTCGTTGAGACGTGCTCAACCGCCGGCGCCCTGTCTCCCGGTGAGCCTACCGGAAATCGGAAAGACTGGTGTTTTCGTTTTTTTCGCCCCCTGTTCATTGTCCTGCTGAGTTGTTCGTTCCGATGCCTGAACTTCTTTCAATGAGACGCGCTCAACAGCTGGCGCCCTGGCAGGGGGAAAGTGCCCCGTTTTTCAGTGAGCTTACCGGTAAGGACGGAGTTTCGGTCGTTCCGAAGTTTGTTTTCGGTCCCTCCTTTCCTTTCTACTGCCTTATCCACTTTCAGTGTCTGGACTTCGTTGTACAAGACGTGCTCAAACGCCGGGCCTCACAAGGGGGGCGTGCCTTTCAGTAAGCTTATCGGTGAGGCAGGAATTTTCTTGTTTTGCCTGTTCTTCTCGCTTCTGTTCTTCTGGTATTCTCGCTGAGACGTCTTCACCCGCCATAGCATCTTTTGGGGCGAAACAATACTTATGATAAATGTGTTTACCCTTCTCGTGTATTTCTCAACAATGAGCCATGAGCGCTGTCCTGTACGGGTCCGTAGTGCGTAGCGTTTCTCATCCCCAGGGGTTGCAAGGCCGGAGAGTCGTCAAACCGGGTTGCAAGAGGATGAACAACTCAGTCGGCCTTCGGTGCTGTCGTACTCTCTGTTTGAAGCCGTTTCCTGCCCGACTCTGGCTCAATTGTGATCTCCTCTGCAACGCAGCTGTAGGAAGTGAGATTAGTCTCCAAGCGTCAATGAGTAAACTCCATACTTTGGCGACGCAGGCAATTGGGACAACCTCTCCACTGCCGCCCTCGGCTTCTCACTTCTTTCACGATTTTAGCATCCAATCGCAATCAGATCCCTGATATCTGCGAACCCCTGGCCTTCGCCTTCCCTTGCCGAGCAGCAGTAAGTCTTCGAATTATGAGAGGCCGCTCGCATGTCGGATTTCCCTATCCACCGAAACCCTCTCTGTCAGAACCTTCGCACGGTGACTTTGCTCGTGCCAGATGCTTTTCCCCACTAAAACATAACCTCTTCGCATGTTTTCAACAAGCCTCTTTGCTTTCCTGCAGGGTCACTTTGGCGTTGATCCCGCTCCCCCCTTCGCTCGAGGGACCCACTCTCCCCCCGGCGATGCAAAACCCGGGGGGGGGCTCCACATGAACGGACCCCCACCCCTCTTTCTGGCGACCTCAATAAAACATGTGCCCCCCCCTCCGGTCGTCCTCCCTCT
>DF237066.1:13623-58448 GCA_000708835.1 Klebsormidium nitens
GGTCGTCCTCCCTCTGCCCCGGGGGACCAGATTTGACCCTCTACTCCCCCCCCTGGCAGCTCCGGAGCCAGCTCAAAACGCTGGCGCCCCCCCGCTTCCGAAGTCAATGGACCAGCGGGCCTGGGAGAATGACGCGCTTCGAGGCACGCGGAACGGAAATGCGCTCCAGGGGGGGGAGCCGGGCTGGTGGGGAGGGCCGCGAGGGACCCCCCATTCAGAGGGGCTTCGCTTGGAGGCGGCGATGCGAGAATGGGGCAGCAATGGTGGGCGGGCGGGCACTCAGGGTGACCAATCTACGGTGCAACCCCTGGAACAGGGGGATCCGAGCAGGCCCCACAACGCACCCCCCCAAAATAATTTGAGTCTAGTGGACTTGGTTGGTTCGATGGAGTGGCTGGCTCGGCGGCAGCAGGCACAACAGGGCCCCGCCGTCTGGCCTGGAGGGGGGGTCCCAGGAGGAGAGATTCACTCCCCCGGAGGGGACGAAACGAAATGGGGGGGCGAGTCTATGGGCGCCCAGCATGCTGGGGGGATCAACTTCAATCTGCTGAACGGGCTCGCCACCGGGGGGGGGAGCAATCGGCTACGACTGAGTCCCAGCCACAACTCTGCGTTTTCCGCACCGGCCAGCCGGGGGGTGAACCTCACGCCCATCCACCCCCCCATCACGCTGGCCGAGATCTTGGCGCGCCCACAGAACTCTTCTCAGGGGGGGGCGATGCAATCGAGCCCCAGTAGCACACGGCTGGAGAAACAGCCCTCCGGGCAGTCGCAGGAGGTGTCGAAAAAGCGTTCCAGGGGGGGTAGGGGGCTGAAAGCGAAGGACGGGGAGGGGGACGGGGACCCCCCCGACTGTGAGGAGGCGGTCGCGAAGCGGGGCGCAAAGCCCCGGGGAAAAAGGGAGTGTCCGATGTGCGGGAACCTGCTGGCGGCCGCAGCGGCGGACTGTCCGAAATGCGGGCACATATTCCGGCCGTCAAAGTGGAACACACGCGCAACGCAAGGGTGAGTGGACAGACCAATCTTCCCACATTCCCTCAAATCTGTCGACTCAACCCAGCTGTTTAGAAGCGCTGTTGTCAGTCTTGAATTGCTCGTTCCGGCCGTGGAACTTGGGAGTCTAGAACGGCAAGCAGACTGCCGGACGAGCTGTTTTAGGACCGCGCTGATTTCAGAAGAACGCGAATCCGTGGATTCTCTTGTAAAAGCTCCCTCCTAGACTGCTACGGATGCTAATTCTCACAAAGTTAGCAAGTTCCTCCTCCGTGGTATAAGCACAGGCCAAAGTGAGGAAAAAGATATCATCCGAAAGCGACGAGAACCATGCTCTCTCCTCACCCACCTGAAACTCCCGACCTAAACCCAATTGTGCCCTGGGCCATGACCTCACCCTGCCTAGCTTTATACTACCTATATGATAGGTCTGTTTGCTGCAAGTTTAAGTCACGAGGGGTAGCAACCGACTCATCTCAAGTATTGACATCCTCGCCCATGCAGGCTTCTCGACGAGTCCCCCCGCGGTGCGAGACTCGCGCTGCAGCGCCCACCTAGCGAGGGGGGCATGCTGCCGCAGCTGAGTCTTCGAATGGGCCCGCACTCCGAGGGGGGGGCTCGAGAAGAGGTCGGCGAACACCGCTGGCGCCCAGAGGGTGGGGGATTCCTCCCGTGCCGTGGCCTAGAAATGGGGGGGGCACCACCCGGTTGGTGGCATAGTGGGGGGGCAAGAGATGAGTCTAGCTCGCATGGGGGCCACGCCGCGTTTACGCATCTGATGGGGGGGGTGAAGGAGCATGCCTCGGAGCAGGGGGGGCCAGCGGTAGGCAATCCCACCCCCCCGAACTGGGCGCTCGAGGCGTTTGCTACCATGACCGGGGTGAAATACTCCGGGGAGGGGCAGGGTGCGGGCGCTTTCGGGAATGGGGGGCCGCATGCGCCGGACTGGGGGCGGCAACCGGGCGGAATGCAGCCAGAGACAAGCGCCCGGGGGATGCCTGGACCCGAGCGGAATACTGGTGGAGGAAGGGGGAAGAAAAGAAAAGCAGCCGCGGCGACGCAGGGACCACTGCAGTCCTCCCGAACAGGGCCTATTACGCATGTGTTCAACTGGGGGGGGGATCTTCGAGGAGGGCGTCCAAAAGCGCACGCGGCGGAAGAGAGTAACCCGAAGGATGGGCCGGAGGTTGAGCTGTCTTTGGCAAGCCCGAACTCGGGGCAACCCCGGGGGACGCGGGAGCCACACATGCATAGCGAAGCTCTTGCAGCGGCAAGTGCACATGGACTGAATCTGAATGGAGCGCAAATTGCGGGCTACGTGAACACGTATCCGAACACCGACCGGAACACCTTGGGCTGGGGGCGAGAATTAGATCTGACCAAAAAGTAGGGTAAGTTGAGCGAATGAGTTTGACACATCGTGCGGCATGCGGACCCGGTGAGCTCAAAGGATGGATTGAAAGGTGTCAAGATCTTGCAAAAGGTCTCGTGATGAGGTCAGATAACGTACAAGGTGATCAACAAAGAAAGCCAGTGTTTCAACCGGAATTTCTCTGAGGTAATATAGGACTGATTATTCTACCGCAAGAGCTATACGAGGTGACAATCAAGTGTGTTCACGATTGCCAGCAGATGTTTCGGTGCGGAGCCCGTGTATGGTGAATTGACAACAAAGTCAACCTTCGTGATGGTCGGATCACCCGGACTCGAGTCCACGTCATGCGCATCCAAAAGCTACATGGGCTGAGAAGCGCGGAAAAGAATTCTAGCTGCATATCCAAATTCCTTGCATATGTGACGTCGTGTGGCCATATATGCAGACCCGCAAGGAATGGCCTTCAACAGTCCAAGTTCAAGTTGTATACATCGAATGAACAATCCGAAACCTTTGGGGGCCATCATTGCTACGAGAGACCTAGTGGACTGTCGTCTCCTCTGATCTATCTAATGTTGCTTTTCTTTTCTGCATATACATATTGGCCACGCAGTTTATGTGGCTACAGTTCCCTGCAGTGCCCTAGACCGTTTAAGTGCAGCTTAATGTGAGTACGTCCTTTTTGCCATTTAACCGCCGTACACTGGAATCATAATCTTCATGCAGAGCGCGCAATCAATCTGGCCTGGCCCACTGTAAATCGTTTGCAATTCAATGCTGCATAGTCAGCACATACGAAACGTGTTCCGGTCATCCTCGGCCACGGGCCGGCTTTGCATTGCAAAGCGTAAGTTCACATGCAGTCTGCTGGCTTACAATCTGAGCTTTGCCATGTCATTTCCTCTGTATTTTATGACGACGTTCGAATTGGTGCGTGGGCATTTTGCTTAAATGCAAACCGAGGTTCCAATCCGACCTAATGGAGAAGCAGCCAAGTATCATCAAGAAACGGTGCCGCAATTATATCTGCGGAATTTTGGATCCAGCGCAGTTGCAATTCCTGACGAGGCTTTATCATGCATGCCTTGATTCTACTGAAGCGCGAGCCTCGATTTGAAGTCTACAGGCTGAACTTATGTTTCATTAATGGTTTGGATCCAGAAGGAAAAGCCGGAATAGTCATTGATATCCTCTGCATGAGGAGCCAATGTGAAACGTAGCGAATGGCTGAAATGAGTTGGCTGGGGTTTGCACAAATCTGCGGTTAGTGAAGGGGTCATGTGTCCATTCTGAGTTTGCGCACTTGGAAACTGGGTAGTGGTAAAACCAAGATCAAATTGCACAGGGGTGCAGTGCACAAAGATCTGCGTGCATAGACACTCGGTATCATATCATACCGTCTTAATTCTGACTGTGGTTAAGATTCTGGTGAAAGCCCTGACGAAGAGAAACAGTCAACAGCCTACTCCATCACATAGGCAATAATCTGAACTCCAATTGAACCATTCCACATGCAATGAAGTAGCAGCAGCAGATCAATCATGAGCGTAGAAACCTTCCAAATCGTTTCTTACCATATCCGGCAGATCCGGCAATTCCAACCGTGGACGAGAATTTGCCGGAAGAGTTGATGATCAAGATTGCAAGAACTGCCAAGAAACTCTTCGAACAGAATTTGCAACATATCCTAAGTTCCGCCCTGATCATCTGACTGCCAAGCGGACTTAGTTCTGAGGTTTAGCTTTCCAGCCCCAAAAGACTGCCCAAGTATAGGAGAACTCTTCCCCTCTATTCAGACCAGCTTCGCCTCCTGCAATGCACCACCCTGATCCCTCTCAATCATTCATCATCCACATATATGAGTTACCTCGGAACTATCTAATCTCCTCACCACTATTGTGCACACTTCTCAGCGCTTAGAAGTTAGCCTGGCCTGGCCTCTGGACAAGGAATCCAGAGCACTGCACCTGCCTCTTGGCATCGAAACCCAACACGCGGATATAAGCCCTGGGGTATGTTCTCTTGGCCTCAGCAACCTCCTTCAGCACCTGGCTGGGGTCAATGCAGCCGAACAAGGGGAGCTTCCACATGGTCCAGTACCGGCCGTCATAGTATCCGCAGCCCTGGAAGTTCTCCCTGGAGACATAACCGACCTGCAAACAGCAGTAACATATGGCTAAGAGCAAGAGCAATGCAAAGGAGCAAGAGCACCGCAGAGCAGTCCCGTGGAAAGAGGTCAATCGAAGTAGACTAAAACCTACAATGTACGATTTTCTGTGAAAGTAACAGACACAGTATGCACATGCTCGTCACCTTGAATGCGAAGGTATAGCGAGCGAAGCAGTTTCGTGGAAAGAGGTCAATCAAGGTAGACTAAAGCTGAAATGTGCGCTTTAAATTTTAAAGACACAGCATGCACATGACGTCAGCTTGTATACGAAGGTAAAGAGAGCAAAATTGCCATAACATTGACCCCAAGAACAATGTCGTCAAAAAAGGTCATCAGTGCAAATGAATACCAGGGAAACGACTGAAGGTGCTCACACTGGATAGGGGCATCAACTGGGAATCCATGCGAACCAATTGTCCAGCAACCTGAAGCAGAACTTTGCAACCGGCCAATTTTCTCACCTCATCGAACTCAATGCAGGGGGTCCATCCCTTGCTGATCATGTAGCTGATTTCCTGCGCATTAAAGGGGTTGACCATGGTTGAGCGAATCTCTATGTACACAAAAGCATTCAGTGCCATACTAGGTACTGCAAGGAAAAGGTACAACCATGATTATTGCCAAGACCTGTGCAGCTGGGTAGGCGAATATCAGGTGGTCAACTGATCGATGCAGCAACTATTGCCGCAATGGAGAACAGCCTGCAAGTCCTATACTCTCTTAAATGCAAGTGATATTGATAAGGTCTGAAGAACCACCAAACAATGAGTTGAGATGTTTTCCATAAAAGATAAATGACCGGATGCTGCTCCAATTCAATGAATCTCACCTTGGCGATAGCTTCAGCGGAGAGGGGAGGGAGGTAGGAGAGGGTCTCGAACTGCAAAATCAGAACAACACACTCAGTCTAACCTTATTCGAACAAGCATCCCATTGTGATTGAAACAGAAGAGAACCAAGGGAGATAAGGCATTGAAATTACACAATACCAAGTTGACAGATTAGAAGAAGTCTTTGGAGACACAAGGGGTGTGTGTAGGAGATTCAATCCGACTCACCTTCTTGTTGTTGAGGGGGGTCCACACCTGCATTGCAATAGAAATGAAAGATCAGACAGGGACTACCTTTAAAATCAATGAGCCGGCGTAAAAGCAAAGAGCTTGTGAATCAAGTCTCCCTGCAGCCCCCAGTTGATCTCAAGGAAAGCCAAAGAAATGCACCATCGCCAAATGCCTGATCAGCTTGTGGATACGCTTTTGATTGATCCCCTGCAGATTGAGTCTATCTGGCCAGAAATGAATGCCAAATGCACCCCCTCATCCACCATGAGTCTCCCATCCCCCACTACATCCTCTACTAGAATCGAATATCAAGTATGGCTGTAGTGCCGCTCCGCCGGTGACTGCCTACAGAGATAAAGCCCCCTGCTTTCCCTGTTACCCCCCGTAACATCCCAAGTCACTACATGATCATCTTGATCCTCTCATCGCTGTTTGCTTCCTGCCACCTTCTAAAGTCAGTGGCTCCATAAAGTGAATCTCTGCTGACTGTATGCTGCATCGGTGCTGACCTTCATGGCCTGAACGCGTCCGCTGTTAGAGACAGTCTTGTCAGAGAAGGTGGCAGCCTTCCTGGCGGTAGGAAGGGCAGCACCAGCCTTCAACCCGGTGAAAGGCTGAGCAACCTGCTTGTTGCTGCCAGCGCTCGCTGCGGTAAACGCAGCGGCGGACCCCATCTTCACGGCCAGAGCGGAAGCCATTGCGTCTAGGTGAGTAGGCGCAGGGGGTCCTGGGAACAAAAGAGCGCTGAAACTTCCTGAAGCAACAACAAACGTTTGAGAACAATGCAGGACGACTTTGCCCTCCTTGTTCCTGGGCAGACGTTCGTTTGCCTCTGCTTCACAGGCACCAGTCTCGAAAGCAGGTTGAGAATCAGTACACACCCGAAACCGGGAGGAGTCGATTAGACAACCAAACCCCTAAACAAACCCAAGCACTTTTAATACAGTAGCTACCCGTAACTAAACCGCATCCTGGACGCCAACGTATCCTAACCTTTCATGGAGCAATTCGCGTTTTCTCAATATCGGCAGCGCGTTCTGTTTAATTAATTTGGACAAAACCCCCCACAAACAAACCCAAGCGCTTCTCACTCATACTCACGCTAAACCCCAATGCTAACCCCTTTTATCCCCCGGATACTGACCTGGCCGTATCTCAAGCTGAGTGCTGAGGATCGCCAGCCCTCCTTGTAGATAAGAGTTGACATGGCTGGGGATGAATTCACCGGGTGCCCAAGATTCTTAGAGTGGTCGGTGACCAGACTCCCGTGAAGAAAATGGGCAAAATCTTGATGACGTGCCCCCTCAAGAATACATTGGTACTTTGCACCGGGCATTCATATGGAACTGGGTGTGCCTGGCGAGATGACCTGGCTCGAGTGAACCACAATTGCATGTCCGCTCACCAGCTGTCACCAGCCCTGAAAGTGTGCACTGTGTGCCTTTCGAGCCAAGATTCTCGGGAGAGTACCAATCCAGGCCCGCACAATCCAGGCCCGACAATCCAGGCCCGTCGATTTTCGGACGATTTTGACCATAGCTTTGGAACTTAAATAGATTCCCTGTGTCTCGTTTTCCGTCCGCGGCACCCCCGCGATGAAGAACCGAGCTCTGCATTTACGTAATGAACCCTCAACCTAGTAAGGTTAATTGTAAGCAGATAACTGTAACTGTAACTGTAACCGTAACTGTAACTGTAACAGTAACAGTAACTGTTACTTTGACTGAACTTGGTCTCTGTAACTCTGTCTGTGCCGTTTTAACCATGGCTGTACACTCTACTAGAGTTGCTACTTATCCAGAGTCATGTCGGAGTTTTGAGTGTGACAGTAACCGTAATCAGAACTGTAAGTGTGACTGTATCCGTTTCTCTTACCGGTATTGTATATGTAACTGTACACTGACCTAAACCTGTAACTGTACCTGTAACTGTACAACTTAATCACAGCCAAAAATGGTATCCGTCTGGTTTCGCGGCTCCGCGCCCGGTACGTATCTCTTCCAGGTGGGGCAGACCCCCGGGGTTTGCTAGGCTGGGCCCTGGGGTCCAGGCTACCGTAGCCTTACTACTTAGGCACCGGACGGCCCAGTGCAGTGTGCACTGCGGGCTGAGTCCGCAAAACAGTTTAGAAAGGGTGTCGGAGTGTCGGACAGGACGAAGTATCAACGGCCTGGATTCGGCCTAAAAATACGGGCCTGGATTATTTGGGCCTGGATTGGTACTCTCCCTTCATTCTCCGCCAGGATGCGACGCTTTCCGGCTTTGTGGTGAAAAGGAAGCCCTTGAATTACGTGAAAACTGCATCGACACCGTTGAAAAGCGTTCATACCGTACCGCCAAGGGAATTCACCTGAAATTAAATATTTTGGGGTCGGTGTGAAAATTTTGAAACTAAATTGGGACCTGAGGGCGAAATGTCGAAATGAAGGAATTAATCAAAAATAGCTCTGTTCTGGTGAAATGGCTGGCAAAAAATCAAAATTACAGTTTCTGCGAAATGAAAAATAACTATCCAGACCGCATGGTGAAATCTGAAAACGTTCATAATTAATTATTCGCACAGAAAGGTGGTGAATTCCCTTGGCGGTACGGTATTTGTGGTTCTCGCCGTAAAGATCCTTGACACCAAGAAAATACAGTTGGGCAAGTGTACTTTCCGGTACGCCCGGGTACCGGAAGTTAACGCTTTGCTCCAATCATTATCATTGAGCGAATCAGATGCATACCACGTGTTGCTCCGAAGTACAGTCCGGAATTTGTTGGCAAGACCTTTTCCGAATGTGACCCTTCCATGGACCCACTCCACCCTTCAATACACGGAGCTTGCACGTGCCGGGCGCGTGCCAGCGAATGGTGCCCGCACGCGGCGGCCGCCTTCGCACAGCCTGGCCGGGCCCATACCGTACGGTACTGGGCCCGCGCGGCCGGGCGGCCGATCCGATCGGTCGGACCCCGGGGTGCCATGCATGCAACGAGTTGTAGAGTTTAAAACTTTAAAAGTGTGCAATGGGTGTGCAATATAGCAACTTGAAGCAACTTGATCGAAGCGATATGATCGTGGTGCTGCTTCCACTTTCACTTCCGCCGCCGCACCTTAGAGTATAGTGGCGCGGTACCTTCGTATCTTCCCCATATCTTCTCTTTGTCTCGTTGTGATCGTTGCGGCCGTTGCTGCTATCGATCATGTCGGAGGGCAAATTGTGGGAAGGGATGAGAATGAGACGACTCGTGTTGTCCACATCATGTGGGCGTAATTCTGCCCAACAGTACAACAGAGACAGAAACACAAATCAGGAAAAGGAGATTCTTGAAGAGCCTGTGCATGGCAGTGTGTGGGGCAGAGAGCCGCCCTGAGCCGTGCCTGAGCCCTGTGCAAGGCATGTAAAGGGACTAGGATCGATCGAATGTGATGCGGGAAGGAATAGATGGATGCTGATGGAGAATGGAATCCGCACGGAATCCATGCTTGCTTTCCAACAAACATCTATTGATGCTCGTTTTTAATGTGGTGGTGCATTTGACATCTTTGATGCAGGCTATATAAGTTATACCTTCCCGATCTTGCGCTATCTCTTTGCTTTCAACGGTGACCATATATTTGATTGTGTCCTTTCTTCGACTTGACCGTAGATGACTGCGGGAGTTCTGTAATTGCTTGCATGACACAAGCAATATATCACCGGCCTTCATCCTAATTGCGGTATAGTCGATACAATATCAATCAAGGCCCGCTCAACAATTGCAATGCAGCATGAGCGCGCGCGGATGATAACATAAAATCAAGGGCGATCCGCGACGGGCCATGCACGCTTTCTCTTTGATCTTTGCAGAAGAATGTCAATATTAGAGCATGACCCAAAATCTTATCTCTCCGCGTTTCCAATTGATCAGGCCTAAGTGAATATATTTTCAACGCTGCGGCGGGCCCATGAATTGGTCCTGATAGCCTCAACTAAAAACATGATCGATCCGAAGCTAGATAAGACAAATGCTGGGCGACGAGTATGGACGGTGTGCGGTGGCATGAAAACCACATGCATCGTGGCTTTTCGAGGATGAATTTTTAAGACCAATTGGAGCTGGACTCAGGCAACTTTCAAATCTACAAAATATGGATTGGTGGAGTTCAAGGTTAATGTTTGACAGCTTTGCAACAACTCTGGCGAGCTTTTTCGAATCTTCTGAGACACCAGCCTTGCCAACTTGCAAACTTACTAACACATCAGCTGGACACAACTGACTCAGTTTAAATAAAAGCACAATACTTAGACTGTCTCGTAACGTTGGTCTCGAAAGATTGCTCGCTGTCGCTGCTGCATACGAATGGCAACCAGTCCTTTTAGTTCAACACGTATTGGATGCCCATAAACCTTCATCTGCTTAAGCAAAGAGAATAACCGTCGGACTTACAACTCGAAGTACGTCTACAGATCATTTGACTACCTTTTGCTCCAACCTAATGGTCGACTCATTCTCCAATATCAGTGGGCGGTGTTAGACCAAACGAATCTCTCTCCTTCACATGGTACTCGGGGCCGAGCAACAGAAGCCGCCCAGTGGCCGCTTGAACCCCGCGAGCTTCTTCTTTGACTTTGCATACGCGGGGTCATCCTCCCTCACCCCCAGATCCTCAAAAATACCCACAGCCCTTTCCAGCAGCGGCTGCGCTTTTTCCTTTCGCCCTTGCGCCTCGGCGCATTCGGCCATGTTAGTTAGCAATTCGGCCGTCGCTCTAGTGGCAGTCTTAGTCTCCTCATGAATGGTTAGGGCCCGGTTGAACAGCGGCTGCGCCTCAGCGTACCGCTTGCGGCACATGTGCACACTACCGAGCGCGTCTAAGCTGGCGGCGACCTCGAGCGGGCTTGCGGGCGAAGTCCTTCCGTGCAGAGCGACGGAACGATGTGCGGTGGCGAGGGCTTCGTCGTACCTGCACGGGGCTTAGCATATGAGTTGAGAAATACGAACTTCCCCACGGTTTCCGGAATTTTCAGGGTTTCTCTAGATTAGTAAAATCATATATAGTGTGTTAAAGCATAGAGTATGGTCTAAAGAGGAACGAGGGACCACTGTCGCTCGGCCAGGCCCTTGCTGCAAGTGCACAACGTTTCTATCCACGTTCCAGAAAATCTCCGCATTATGTTCCAAGGAGGGCCAACAATCCCTATGCGACGTAATCAGGGTTTACATAACCTGTCTGCGGGGGGCGATTGAAGCTGCGCAACAGCAAGGAATGCGTCTCTACCAAGATGCAGGGACTGACATTAGCGAAGACTGCCTGGGCACGTGTCACGTCAAGCTATGATTCGACACGGGTCTCCAACTATAAAGGAGATCTTGCATTAAGAAATCATCGCGAACTCCTTGATCCCAACGCGCTGTCTCTTGGGCGACAGGAGCGGACAACGGTTTACAAAAGCCTCCAATTCAGTTATTCAGAGATGCATTTCGGATCTGCGCCCTCACCTCTTCTGTGCTCGCATGACCGTTGACGCCTGCGCCAGGCTGAGCGCCAGGTGGCTTGATCCGGTTGGCTGGATGCTTTCCTCGATGGTCAGGGCTCGTTTGACTGCGTCCGACGCCTCTTTCTTGCGCCCTTTGGCCTGGTATAAACTCGCCCCAAGCAGAAGGCTCCGGGCGACTGTTGGGGATCGGGACGGAAGCGCCGACGCCTGCAAATGCGCTCGTACGACGTGAGGACGGTGCTTCAACGGAGAAACGAGGATGGAAATCTGGCTTTTTGAGAGTGGCTTTATGACCGCTCTTGGCGTTTTTTTCCCAACAGGCTGCAAGCGACAGTCAGAGATCGGGGCGGAAGCGCTGACGCCTGCAGAAGCTTACGACGTGAGGACGGTGCTTCGACGGAGAAACGAGAGTAGTTGCCAGAATTGAGGACTTGGCAGTATGGGAGCGACTTTGTGAACGCTCTGGGCGTTCGGCCCCGAAGAGGTGGCTGCGGGCGACTGTTGGGGACGGAAGCGCAACCGCCTGCAAATCTAGGGTGTTACCTAAGGCTGGCGCTTCAGAACAAAGTTGCGGCAAAATCAGGACTCCTGCGTTTCCAGAGCGGCCTAGAAATGCGCCTGGCCGAACACAAGCTGCGAAGGGATAGAAGCGCCGTCGTTCAATTATCTGTGGTATACGACGTGAGGACGGCGCAGTCAGAAAAGTCAAGATTGCTCCACACTGGGGGACTTCTGCAATCTGAAAAGGACTCTATGAACGCTCCGGGCGTTCGACCCCGAACGGAAAGCTGCTGAAGCGCCACCGCCTGCGGATTGATTCGTACGACGTGAGGATGGCACTTCGACTAGAGAAAGGATTCCCGTTGAGATCAGGGCTTCGCGTTTAAGAACCGAATTTTCGGATGCACTTGACGTTCGGCCGCATACAGCACATTGCAAGCCAGCATCGCCGTGTGGGTGGAAAACGCAAACGCCCCCACGAATAAGATGTCGATCTGGCCGCTGTGAACAACCACCGGGAGTTACATCGGAGGATCTGAGAGTACGCATGTATTGCCTTTGGAGTGCAAGGTTGCTGTACAAGTCTTGGCAGCTGAGGGCCCCTGTTGGGGACTGATAGAAGAAGCAACCCAAAAGCAAAGCACAGGTCTCTTCTTGGTGGATTTGGACAGGATATCTTTATTCATTAATGATGCGATTTCAAAAGTAGATGCAACGTCGAGATGTTGCATTCAGACGTCAGCTCCTGCGGGCCAGGCGATATTGGAACGGCAGGGAAGTCTAGTTTGGCCTACGAAGTACCTCGGAAATCGATAGTCATTGCGGAAGAAGTAAAGTCTGGTTCAGGTACCTTGTTTGAAGTGTAACAGACACTATTGATCATATTTTCGCGTACAAGACCATCAACTGACTCCCCAACCAGAGCGCTTTTGTAGATCACTACTCGAGCACCTTTTCCCCAAACGCGAGCGGCTTTTTCCACTCTCAATGTTGCACGTTCTCTTCTTCCTTTTGCATGTGACGATCCAGCTGACCATCTCCCCATCACGAGACTCTTTCCAAGCTCTCATCCGTGAGGCCCAGAACCTCAGCACAACTCTGCCGCCACACCAAACAACACGCCTGCAGTCCCCCGGAGCTCACCTGGATCTTGGCGGCTTCCTCCCAGCACGCCAGCGCTGCGTCCATTCTCCTCTGAGCGGCATATGCTTCCGCTAGCGCCTGTAGCCCGGTCGCGCGAATCGTGCTATTTGGCAGCAGCGCCGCTTGCTTTGCGGCGCGCCCGAACTCGAGTAGGCCTACCCCCTCCCCTGCTGTTCCCCCCGCGACTTCGGCGGCCGCTTGCCGTTGGCGGACCTCGAGAACCACAAGGTGAGACGCACCTGCACCAATACGTTCTTATACGTTCTCAATGGACTGGTGATTGGAGATTGAATTGATGTTGGTAACGCATACGGTGAAGTCTACGTTAAGTCTACAAACAATCGATCCCCTCATTCTTGTGGTTGCCCACTCGTGAAAGTCAGTCGCTTTTCTCGTCTCGTCTCACGAGTGCTAACCTGACCCTGCTTCGTGGTTGCAGAATGCGCAGGTTTTATTGATCAACAGGTAGGGCTTCACTTGTTTCGTACGACGGCCGACAAATAATCATCAGTGGATCTGGATAGAGGGGGGTGGGGTTCGACCGACTGACAGAGCGTTGGGAAAACCCTGGGACGTTTCAAGGACTTCAAAACCCATTTGCCGAATCCAGCAAGTCGAGAAGAGGATTGTTTTCCTTTCCTGACCGCCAGATAGTGTTGCTTCCTACCAAGTTTCAGTCAGATTTAACTGCCAAAGAGCACAGCAATGATACAAAGGGCAGACTGTGCTAGGACATTACTCCAGACTTCCCAAACGGAACCCGTCACAATCTTCCAGGATCTCAAGGGGACCGTATGCATGCTCAACCGAGGCGTTTCAGCTTGGCTTAAAGATGTCCTTCGTCTCAGCATTATAGACCTCAAACGTGCAACCGCTGAACCCGATTTGGGCCTGAAAGTCACCCGCTCACTCGAAAATCTGCGGTCGCCTTTGAAACCAACCTTCTCATTCGTGATGGGCGCGCCTGAGTGAAGCGAAGAGCCAACATCGAAAGCTAAACCGAAGAAACCCTCAGACCCCACCAACCCCCTTGGCGCGCTTGAACAAAAAACACACAATTACATCCCAAAGCCCCCAAACACTGAATCGAAGACACCCTCCGACCCCACCGACCCCTGCAATGTCTTATAACCGGAAAGGTCTCGCGTGTTGGTGCGCACTCACCAATCTCTTTCGCGAGCATGTCCCCCGCCATTTTGTACAGCGGGGCCGCTTCCCTGGTTCGCCCCGCCGCGACCAACGCGTCCGCATACGCTACCGCCGTCTCACTCCTCCGCACATTGTCCTTCACCCAGAGCTTCTCCGCCTGTTCCGCCGCTTCCGCGAGACTCTTGAGCGCCGCTTCTCGGTCCCCGAGCGCCGTCTCCACGCGGCCCCGCCGCAGCAGAACCTGTGCCACGTGTCCCCCCTCTGCGGTGGCCGGGTGTTCTTTCGCCTGGTCGAGCAGGTGCAGCGCCCCCTGAAGGTCGCCCTCGCACGCTGCTGCCGCCGCGTGGCCCAGCAGCGCTTCGGGGACCTTTGTGGCGACCAACTCCTTTTGCTCGTGCTCGAGGCTCGTGCGCAGGGACGGGCTCCAAGACTTGCGCCGTGTTTGGTACGCCGACGCGGGCCGCGCGACGATAGGCGTCGCGCGCATGAGAGTGTCGCCCTCCTGCCGCAGAACCTCGGCGGTTGCCTCCGGGGAGCCGTTCTTGAGGGTTTGGAAGCGCCCGAGGTGGGGGGATACCGAGCGGGGCGTTTTTGGGGGGGTGGGGCGTTGGAGAGGCGTGGAAGTGCTGCGGCGGAGGCTGCTGGGGAACGCGCTCGGGCTCATGGAACGTAGCGGGGGGGTCTTGGTGTTGCGCTGGATGCGCTTCCTGCGATGAGCCGTTTCATTTGAAAGTCAGCAAACAGACACCCACATATCATGTATAATGGCAATTTCTATAATCCGGTCTTCCGTGATACGTTGCTTCAATCCTTGTTCAGAAATCGGCTTCATCGGGATGCTTTTGGCTTCAGGTCTGTTACCAAAAACGTGCCCCATGGTCCAACCAGGAGTACCGCTCGAGGAGTAGCGAGTATATAGATAGCGAGTCGCATGTGGCCGATTTGAATATTGTTCAAGCGGGGTCGCTCATTTCACGGCGTGGAAAGGGGACGGAATCGGAAGCGCCAACAGTGGGTGTTGAGTTCATCAGGATTTGGTGAACCTCTCGATTCAAGAAGTTGATCGTAAACCAGAATGTACTTCCAGCGGAGTAGCCGAAACACCCAGCAACCTTGAAAGATAACATGATTGAAACCCCGCCCTTGGGCATGGAATGGTCCCCTGATCATCCGACCCTCATAAAGACAGGATACACTCGAACCCGAACCCTGGAACCCTGTCGACCTGGAAAAAGCTTTCCTTGAAGGCAAAGAGCGATAGCATGCTTTCGTTTTCCAGTAAAGATATCAATCAGCCAGACTCCTACCTGGGCATGCCGAATGCAGACACGATCGACAGCGCACTCTTGGGCGTAGACGCCTCGCTGCCCCCGATGATTGTCTCCGCCTTTCCGTTCCCCTCGGGAAGCGGCGTCGTGCGCAGGTTCGGTAGCGCAGCATGAAATATGTCCAGACTGCCACTGGGCGAACCAGGGGACTCGGGGGACTCTGGTGTTTTTTGGGGGGCGTATACGGACATGTCTTGGGACTGGGAGATGTCGAGGGGGAGCGGCCGCACGCCCGCCCGGAAATTCTTGGGCATGAACGTTTCTTCTTCGTCTGGGGGGGAGAACAGGGTACAAGATAAGGGGGCTGTAAGGGAGGTGGGGCGACACCCATTTGACGACAACGGCGTCGAAGTTTTTGGCATAGAGATTTATTCTTTGTTTTGGGCAAAAGCAAACGGGCTTCATGCCGGATGATGACAAGGTGAAAAGCAACTGCTCGGTAAGCATAGACAAAGGCGGTCTCGGTTTCAAGAGGATTGAGCGAGTCGGGGCATCGAGTTGAGGAAACGCTAGCCAGTGTAACCGGAAATAGTAACATGGGAAGAGAGGGGCTTTGAGCTGGTGAGGCGAAGGGGGCGGTCAGAGCGTGGCGTTTTTCAAACATCGAGCGACCACAACGGCGGAGAGCTGGCGGTCCCAAGATACAGACGATGGCGCAGCAACAATCAAAGACTAGCAGCAGCAACTCCCAAGATTCTCAATCCGAGAATGTCTACGTCTTGCATGGGAATACTTTCAAGTTTGGCCTTCGACTCCTTTGATTTGTACACTACAGAGGAACCAGAGAACCATTGCCAGCCGGCTTCACTGCTTGCGTCCGTGCGGGCCGGATTTACGTGGCGGGCCGCTCATTCTGATGCGCCCCAACGGCTAAATATTACCTGCGGAGTTGCGAACCCGCTGAACCTCGTGGGCTTCTGAAGTATCGAAACCCCCCTGATTTTGAAACCCTGATGCTACTGAATTAAATCGTCACGTACCTGCAAGCTTGGCTGCTTGCGTCTGCGCCTGCCAGATATGCGTGGCGGCCACGCACTTGCACTGCGCTGCTAATCCTTGCACACTTGTGAGCTCGCTCTGCCATGTGGGCTCCTAACGTACCCCAATTCTACCCTGAATAAACCCCTGAGGACCTTACGTCCTAGGAGTATAGAGCGTCTCTTACCTGCGGGCTCGGCTGCTTGCGTCTGCGCCTGCCAAATCTGCGAAGCGGCCGCATACTTGCGCTGCGCTGCTAGGGCTTGGGCCTGCATGGCCGTGAACTCGCTGCGCCACGTGGGCTCCTCCTTGCCGAGCCACGCGAGCGCCTGCGTGCACAGCGCCTCGGCTGCGGAGTACTCCCCCGACCCCGCCACGAAGAATTGCACCGTCTTGAGCCCGATCAGCAGCACCAGTTGCCTGCGGTGCAAAGGGAATGCGATAAAAAAGGTGGAGGCGTTTTCGATAGCGTAATTCAACACCTGGATACCGAGTGTCTACCAGTACCCGAAACCGAACCCAGAACTTGGTCGAAAGAGCTGTCACTCTACCTCGCACGAAGAAATCTTGCTGATCCGATGGGGCAAAGAGGATTCGGATTCTTAGGTCTCTTTCGCTCAATAAGCAAGGGCCGAAGCACAAGTATCCTGCAAACAGTCAACTCGGACCAGACCGGATTACGACTTCGCAAGGAAGCAATCCTGCTACCCTCGTCTGTCAAGCATGACACATGAGCGTCACACTGTTTGAACTCGAAAGATTGATCTAGGAGGTACAACGGCCAGCTTGCCAGTACAGCATGGGTGAAACAACTTTATCAGTTAATCTAATGAGTGTGAGAAAGGCCCCTTCTCACCACATGCTCAACTTGCAGACTTTGGGTGTCCGCCTCCCCTACGCTGAACGGACAAACGAAAGGAGCGGAAGCAAGAGGGCCGTGAATCAGCCAACGAACAAGGCGAACAACAATGTGAAGGGGGAGAACGACGGAAGAGGAGAAAATGCAAGGGATGCCCGGGGCTCACTTTCTGGCGTACGAGTCTGAGAGCTCCGCACGGCGCGACCAGACCGCCCGGAAGTGGTCGCTGTTGCTCCAGTCGCAGCTCGTGCTCGCAAGAGCGCGCAGCATCGAGTGGTGCCCCCCCCGCTTCTTATCCGCTGCCACGTAGTTTCTCAACACTGACGGGAAAATCACCGACCCGTCCCCCTGCCGCGTGGCAATCCCGAGGCGGCTCAACTCCACCAGCGCCGCCTCGACTTTCGTGCTATTCACGCGGCTCCCAATGTGCCACTGGAGGCCGCTGACCAGCAAATCTAGGGTGATCGCCCCGGGCCCGAACCACCCCCCGACGAGCGCGCTCGTCGATGCGAGAAGCGCCTTCTCCTTGCCGCTCTCTTCTAGGAACCGCAGCGCTTCGTAACAGCAACGGCCGAGCCAGAATTGACCCGAACCGTCGCTGCGCTTGCGGTTGCTCTGGAGCCCTAGAGGGTCCGCGTTCGCGAGGAGAGCAGAGGGCACAGCGGCGCCTTCGCGGAAGAGGCACGCCGCAACAGCGACCGTCAAGGTGAGGTCCTTGAACGCGGCGGCCGCGGCGGCTAGATTGCCCTCGGCTGCTGCCGAAACGGGTTCCTCGGAGCCGCGCAGCAGGGCCATCGCGTGGCCGTCGGTTAGTTCAGGGACCTCCACCTGCGACACGGGGACTTTAGGTGTCGAGTTTTCGAACAAACCGGATGGGTTTCCTTAGAGACGCCGGAGCAAGGCGATCGTGTGATCATATACCGACTCTGAAACCTCTAAGTGCAGCGAGACAAATTCGGGTGAGAATCCAGTCAAGGGTCAAGGGTGCATCAGCTTAAGAGGGCCACAAAAGGCGCAGCAAGTCGCGCAAAACGGACTTTCTATGTTCACAATATTCAACACGCGAGGAGACTATCATCACTTGACGTTTCTAACGGATTGCACCATTTGGGTGACCAGGCACTGCCGGGACAGGGGGGCAGACAAGTTGATACAGCATGCGTTCACCCCCAGCGTAAACTCTGTGGGCCTGTGCGTTTCGGAACCAGAAATTTTCCCTTGACACCCCCTGCGGAAATAAAACGAGTCGTGCTTCATGTCTTTCTGCCTCAATTGCTTTTTATCTTTCGAGTCACCCTAATGATCAGAGTCCTTAAACATATCATATTGATACAGTCGACAAGTAGAAAGGAAATTTCGAATCAGAACATGCATAGCCGATCCCTCATGATTACCCCAAGACCACCTACCGGCTCCCCCAAACTTCCACAAAACACTCCTTCCAAGCGCAACGAGATACAGATTTAACGACCCTGAAAGTCCAGGACCCTTACAACCCCAAACGGTCAGAACTGTCCCTGCAGCCTCACAGCTACAGGAATACACCTTCGTCTCAGGCGTGCTGGCTGTGACATCTATACGGAGCTCACCCCCACTGTTGTCAAACCGGCAAGCTCCCATCCAAAACCCTAGACTCTGAAAACTCAAACCCTGTGATTTTGACGGCATCTCACCTCGGCAGAGCCAGCCACCTTCATTTCGGGCGTGCTGGTGGTGACAACCAGGTGAAGCACACCCCGCTCATCGGTCGGCACCATCGTGCTTAAGTTGACGTTCTCGTCCGCCCCGTCGATGACGAGTAGCAAGCGCCCCGGGTATGCTTGGATGCCAGCTCGCACCTGCGCCGCACGCTCCTCCCAGCTTGCCTGTGCGATGAGGTCCACTCCCAGGTACGCACCGAGTTGCAAGTAGCGCACGCGCCACGCGGGGGTGCTCGCGGAGAGCCACAGCACCTTGTCATACTGCGTCAGGTGTCTGCGAAGCCGCGGCGAAACGAGATTGAGTCTTGCGGCAGAGGAGGGAACCATGACGGGGACTTTCAAACGGGGGAAGAAATCATTCCTTCGTCGAAAGGCACTAGCGTCTCAATCATTCACAATCTCTCGAAGCACTTGATTTTATGTATGGACAATAAAGTGAGATCCTTCCTGCATGCAAGACGCACTGGTCCTGAACTGGAGCGAAGGGAGGTGTTGGATCATTACTAGAACGAAATTGGCGGCGCTCCAGGAAATTGTCTCCACACAGCACTCAAGCCACCAATCGCTCAACCAGTAATGTGGCCTTTGCCCGTTTCCCCTGATGAAATATCGTGTCCTTATGGTAGGACGTCGTAGTCCACGGCAAGTACACACAGGGGCCCCAGCGAATGCTAAACTCTCCAATGCTCTTCTTTATCGCCACACGGCTGTACTTTCAAAGATGCCCCATGGACTTTTTCTGTCACCCTGCTTCCAGAGGCGCCAGCCATTTTTCACAAGTGAGTTTTTAACCTGCGGCGTTCAAAAGCACAGTGGCACCTGATGCGTGACGCCAGGTGATGCTGTCCCTCGTGAAAGGTGGGTCAACCAGGACCATTTTGATGCCTAGAAAGAAAGATGAAGGACGACATATCTTGCACAAAAACCAAGAACAAAAGGTGCCGGCCAGCACAAGCTGCGCCAGCCTACGCGCCAGCAAAACCGCAACCAGACTGAAAAATAGACAACGGAGTATGTAAGAAGCTCACCTTTGCACGTATGTCAAGACAAGCTGCGTCTTGCCCATCCCCCGCCGGCTCCGCACGAGCACGGTGCGGCGGCCGAGCGGAGGCACATCTCCCAGAACCTGCTGCATTCTCATCAGCAGCGCGTCCCGCCCCCGGAATGTCGAAATCGGGCTCGGCAGCGAGTTGTGCTTGGCCGCCCGCTGCTCCGGGGACCCCAGGAGTACCGCTTGGCTGCGCGAGACGAGGGCCCCCGGGACGCGGAAGTCGGGTTCGGCGCACAGCTGGCGCCGCAGTTGCTGGAGGAGCGCAATCAGCGAGGCGGCTGGCTCGATGGAGTCCGTGTCCTTGAGGGGCGCCTGGAGAAGTGCAATAGTGTGTCAAGTGGAGCTAAATGTTAGCCAGATTTGAGGTTTTCGGCGTCTCCATTTCTCAGCAATTGGGGTCACGCCGTCAACTCTTTCTTCCTTGTTGACGTTAAGAAAGAAAAGAGGAGGAAACGCGGCGAGTTGGAAGGCGCAGGAGCCTGGAAGGGGTAAGGATCTCTGTTGTTGAGTGGTTGTTTGATAGTGGACCACTTTAAGGGGAGCGCCTCAGCGTCCTCAGTCCTGGAGTTGGAGGGGCAGAGGCAAGGCCAGGAAAACTAGGTATGCCATCTTCAGAGATTTACAATGTTGAAGATTGAGGCGTCCACCTCATTTGATACTCTTCCCCTCTTTTCTATGTTGTACAACAAAACGAGAAAACGCTTGGCAGGAAAAGTAGGATGAACTGGATGCTCAAAAGTTCAAAAGCCAACCCTCGTAGGCAAGAGACGACTCGGCAGAGGCATAACAGAGGGCAGACTATCCAGTAAAAACAAATTTAATAAGTTGTGCGTTCTGACGGAGGACTCTGGCCTACCAGTGCAAAAAGCTGGTGTATACACACAACATGAGCTCTGCATGATCTTTCCATCGAAAGTGCACCCTATATCATGATTGAAATTTTTGACATTGCCTTGGCAGACCCGGTCTAGCTCTCTTCAGGCTCTGGTTGCAAAACACTGGCAGCTTGATTTGCTGTCGTGACCAAAAGGGGGATGCATAATTCAAGTAGCAATGAAGCAATGCTGCTGTAACCACAAAACCACGTGCAATGCAGACTGAAGCGACTCTCGGGTTTGGCATGCTCAAAAGCTCGTTTGATTTTTGGAGTCATTCCTCGAAGTACGCCAGGATCCTGAAATGATAGCAGATCGGGATGATGCGCCACAGAACCAGGTCCTCAGAGGATCAGCTGATTGTCAATACTAGACGCCGAGAGCATTGCCTCAGCATCCCTCAACCAGCCAATCACGTCGGTTTCTTCAAGCTCTTCCAGAGCTGATTGCATCACTTCATAACCAACTCGTATCTAGTCTGTATCTTGTCGACAACAGGCCACAAATGCATATTTCGTCAAGTGTTTGACACAAAACTTCCGCAAAAGGGAAGGCAACATCCCCACAGGGCCCTCTGTGTCACTCTGCGTACATTTCAAGGTCCTCTTACCTGTGACCACAGTCCCAACCAGAGCACATAAGACAGGGGGACCAGCAATTCATTGAGACTAGACACAATTCTTCCCCAAGGTCGCACGCAATCACAAACTTCTCACCTTAAGCAGTCCCACCGTCTGAAGGAGCGCTGTGACCGTCTCTTCCAGGAGACCTTGTGTAAATTGGGTCAGACCTGTGCCATACTGGTCGAGCGGCTGCGTCAGATCACGCGCCGCACTTTCCAGGGCCTCGGCAGGGCCCTCGTTGGAGCCAGATCTGGCTAGCTGTGCAATCATTGCAATGAGGTCAAAGGCAGCTGACAGCAGGCTGCCATTTCGCGACCCAGCAGCCTTGCGAACCTCTCCCTCTATCGTCAGTTTGCCTTCCTTGCTCCAACTGGTTTGGTCTGTCGCACTCAGCAGCGACAGGCACCGCACCAGCAAGTCTGCCGGTGGGGGCTCAGAGGGTGGCATGGCGGAACCTTATTGAAACAAAAAGCTTACTTTCAAGGAAGTACGTCACAATCTCGAGATTGTCCTCAAGTACTCAAATTGGCGTCCGAAAGGAAGGTACTTGGCCAGAACCCCTTTCAACGTGTTCTGCGAGATCAGCCTGAGCAAGGCAACCTCATTCTCCGTGCTTGGTGCTTCTCTAGATGCACCCAGCCCAGCAACCGCCTGCAGAAGAACGTTCTATGGATCGCTTTGCCAGTGTCTTCTTGTGTTGCTCCAACCGTTGCAAAACGCATTTCCAAGGGAGCTGTCTAGCGTCGCCTTCTCTTTCAAGAGCTAAATTGATCAGAAGTGACTGCAGTCTGCATGTCCACTTCAAAGCGTCCTCAAAAACCGAAAATCAGGGAGCTTCGATTTACTCCCGCAATCAGCGAATCTGTAAGTTCAGAGGCGTCGATTGCTGAACCAAAGCTTTTTCAACCGTCCGTCTTTCCACGCGTACACGGATATTGACCATCCTAATTGGCACGGTGAGTACCAGGAACGCCGCAGTCAGCAGATCCATAAAGGTACGGACCGTGAGGGAAAGAGGCAGCCTTAAAACCGGCCAAAATTCTGTTTGCCCCTAAAATCAGAACCCCGTTTATACACGCAAAAAGGGAAATTTTGTTGGTCAAGATCCTTCACAGGTTTCCCAAACCTTTCTACCGGGTTCTCTTGCACACCAGATTTCGAGAGGGATTTCCCTTGCCGGTACAGACCACAAGTCAGAGTGTGCACACCAACACTGCGGTGACGCAAAGCTATCATTCGAGCTGACACCCCGTCATCTGTTTGCAGAGTCAATGCAGACTGAAGAGTATTGCTTGCGCAACCGGAGTGTCAATACCAGTGCCACCTGGGTAAGACAAAAAGCGTCAATCATATGATCATGACAATCAGATCTCCTAAATTCTCGGAACAAAATATGCGCCGTGAATGAGTTTTAAAGCACATCCAACGGTTAGAATCTAGGAGCCTACATCGACGGCTGAGACGAGCTTCAGGCATGTGCCGGCAGGCCGGGATTGACGGTTGCTCGCGGCAAAAAGTACTCGCCCGGGGGTACCGTGACGGCCCCCGGGCGGGTCGCTCCGCTTCCGAATTTGGATTAACTTGGATTAACCTACTTTGGATTAAGGTAGAGCCTAACGTGTGCGGGCAGCGGCAGGTGCCCGGTCCTGGTTCGTGCAGGGTTAATACTTTTGCGTTTTGACCGCTTTCAATTTCAAGTTAGCGAGCTCTGATTCCTGAAGCTTGATGGCTGTTGACGCCCCCGACCAGAGGTGCACGAGGTCCTGTTGTTCCGGGAATCAATCGTTGCATGCTCATTGCTACCTCTAACTGTCGATCCAAGACGGTTAATATGGGAGGTATATTATTGGTGTTAATAAAATTATTGCCTGGCGCTAGCCTTGAAAGTCACGTCTGCTCTCTTGAAAGAAGCCAAGAGAACACGGATCGAGGACAATGCGACGATGCTAGGTAGATAGCGAAGGTTAGCAGATGTCCCAGGCGTCTTGCCTACTAGAGACTATTTTGCAGCATACTTCGCAGCGAGCCTGGCGGGCGGTCTGCTGCTTTTCTTTCAGAAAGGAGCAAGCATAGTTATATGTGAGCCTGAACAGGACGCTGTCGCTGCGAAACAAAGCTCGGGTGCCAGGCACAGTGAAACTTTTGTTCAGAGGAAGTAGCTATCCACCAAATTCACTTCACTAGCATTGAGTCTAGCTGGCGTCGCTACTAGATGGAGGTCCGGCCCCGCCGCACGCTGGCCTCACTGGCGCCGCTCGCCCTAGCAGTGGCGTTGTTGCTTGCCTTTGCCCTCTGGGAGGCAAATCGCTGGAATGAGGGCGCTCCGCACACGCAGCACATCGGCCGCTTGATATCCTTGTCGAAAGCAGTGACCGCTTCTGTCAATAGAAAGCCCGCTTGTGCTTTGGAGGGGGGGGCCGCGAATGGGGCGGGAAAGAGTGAGTTGATGTCAGCAGGCGGCAAGGTGGTGTCGACGAAAGATGGAGCGGAAATTAACGCGCCACTGGCGCGATGCTCGTCCGCCACTCTTCTGGGGGGGTGGGACAACAACACATATGTCCCCCTGCCGTACGACGCGCTCGCGCCGTTCCTGGATGAGGCGCGGGGGATGTTATCGCAGGCGGAGCGCCGCTTTTTCTTGCCGCGCAGAGAGGGTGTCGAAGTTGCGCCGAAGTACCTTCCTGTGAACAATCCAGTTGGCCTGTCAGAAGATGAGCCCGTCTCATTTCATCCCCCCTGCTACTACCACTTCTACAACAAAAAGGAGATTATGCGGCTGTTTGCGGGCAAGTGGGTGTACTTTCTGGGGGACTCAAACACGCGGGGGATGTTTATCGGTTTTCTTGCAACCTTAGATCCTGAGCACCGATCGCCATACGTAGATGAGAAGTGGTTCAACGGCACAAAGGACGAGGTCAATTGGCCGCACGTGAACAACATCCATTACTTCTTTAGAGAGGATGGGTCCATCTTGTTCAAGACTGGCAGAGGATCCACGGATCAATTGCCGACTTTTCCGGAGAGCGGGTATAGCTTCCGGCTGTCATACACGATGAGTCATGTAAGGCCACCAAAACACTTTGTTCACACAGGGTCTGTCTGTCCTTTGGCATGCTTACAGCTACTTCTGAGCTGAACTTCACTTTTAGTGAGAAGGTTTAGGCTAGACCAATCAAATTGCTGTTAAGTGACGTTAGAACCTCATAGGCCTTTGCAGGGTTTGCTTCTTGTTAACTTCAATTTTAGAGAAAAGGTTTAAGCTAGACCAATCAAATTGCTGCTGAGTGACGTCAGAACTTCATAAGCTTTTGCAAATTGTGCTTCTTGTTCAGGGATGCAAGACCTTCCTTGCGGGGCCATGCTTTACGGGTGTTCATGCTGGGCAATGGACCTCCCGTGACAGCAATCTGCGTGATGCCAGAACGATACAACTCTGCTTTCGCCAACTATAGAGAGATTGAAATGGCCGTCAGTTGTTTTCTGAGTACCTTTTGCTCAGAGGACCTTTCACAAATCAACGCATTGATTGCCTTCTGATTGATGTTCGTTCAAGGAGATGAGCTTCTGGTACCAAAGTGCAGAGGCATCGGATTAGGCGCCCAACAGGCCTCTTTATCCATGCTCTTCTACTTGGTGTTGGTTGTCGGTCAATCAAACACACATGCTTCGTACGAAGTACCCGTTTTCGGTCCCTTTAGCGTCCACTTCGACTATGAGCGCCTGGTGCGAAAATCCGCCGGGATTCTGCCCTCAAAAAGTGCGGGCCAAAGAAAGTTCGAAAGCCTGACGGTTCTTCTAATTGAAGCTTTTCCTTGCTAATGACCCCGAACACAGGTACTTCTGACAGTCTTTACGTCAGCCTTATCAATCGATCTGATGAACATCGCAGGACATGAGTATCTGCAGGAGATTTTGAAGGAGGTTGAATGTGTTCTGTTGCCTATAAATCAATCAGAGAATGCTTCCAACAGTCTTCAAACCAGCCTTACTGCCCGTGATACACACTTCTGTCTTCTTCAATTGCGTAGAAACGAGCCCCATCCGACCGACCAATATCTTCACCTGAAGTTTCCTTTCAGGAGAATGAATCGAAACAATCGGCGCATTGACCTCTCTTCTTTGCGCCGCTTCGTGCTGCAGACAGTTCGGCAAACCCGACGGCCCCGTGGTACATTTTGAAGGACATGACTTATCTGACTGATACTATGAAGGAGGTCCAATGCGCGCTCTTTCTTATCAAACAACCACGAACGACTTCCAACGTTTGTCACACCAACCTTAATGAGTTGATTATTCCTGCAGGACATCGAGTATCTGACGAAGACCATGAAGGAGGTCCAATGCGCTCTCTTTCTTGTCAACCAACCACGAAATACTTCCAACGTTTGTCTTACCAACCTTATTGACTCCGACTAAACCTTTTGCAGGACATCGAGTATCTGATACAGACTGCGAATGAGACTTTGGGCGACGGCGAGTGGGCGCCAGACGTGCTCCACTTCAGCTCCGGTGCTTGGGACTCGGGCGCCCTAAAACGACCAGAGGAGTGGAATCTCACACGGGTGGACAGGGGTTATGGCCGAATGTTCGACTTAATTGCGGAAAAGTGCAACCCCAAACGCCAGGTATGCTGCCGGTTGCTTACATAAGCTGTGCTTCTTTTTGTAGACATAATGAAATGAATCACTCGCTGAGATTAGTTGAAGGCATTGCGTGGAGACTGCTGGGCTTTGTAAAACTTGGTCGTAATCGTTGTCGACAAGCTTCGGCAGTTAACGATTGGTTGTACCATGCTTGCGAGCATGCCCTGTTTTGCCGAAGTTCTTTCCATTGAAAAGTACGTCCAGCGATTGAGAAATTGAATCATCACCCGCTGGTGCTGGTTGGTTGGAAGGAAACCTACATTCGTTATGTTTGGGGTTTAAGGCTTGTCTGAGCAGCTTGTCCGGACCTGTCTATGTCTGACCACAGAAATACAGAAGGACGACAGACGCAAAGTTCGAGGTGGTTGCTCGCTAAATTGAACGGAAACTTCTTTCTGCCTGTGCCCTTCTACCCTTCTCGAGCCTCACTGAGTGTAGATTCTTGCCGCTTCCCTGTTTTTGAAATGGCGGCTTGCGTCTTCTGCACACATTTCATGCCGTCAGTCTTCCAAGCTTTCTGGGCCATCAATTCCATCGCTTCTTCTATACGTTTTCCCTCATCCAGCGCAACGGCAGACCCTTAACTCAGACTGCCATGACCTGACATTATAAGCTGATCAATCTTGCTGTGCTCACCAGCCTTCCCCTCTCGTTGATAATAAAACATGGCTCTTGGTTCGCTCGTTCTTGAAAGCGATGATCTCGAAGGACTCTTTGAGTTCAACAAATGGGCAACCTTTCTTCTTCCAAAACGATTTCAGAGTTGGACAATGCCAGAAGCCGGTGGTCTTCGGCTTTCAACAAAAGTTAGCAAGCGGACCGATTCCTTGAGGAGGTCTATTTCCTAACCGGTTTTCGTGGATTCAAACTTGGCGAAGCGCAAAGACAGCTGTTCGCGACCCGAACGTACCATAAATGCATCAGGGAATGAGTAGTTTGTGAGGCATCAAAAAAATCTGTAAAGCAGGATCCGATCTTATGATGGAGCCGTTGCTTTCGGGGTTTTATGCGGTTCCATGGAGAGTGACACGCTTCTAAACTGAGAGAATCTTGAATTAGGATTAGAGAGCATGCGAAGCAAACGGACACTCCTAACCCATCTCCGCAGGTATGCTTTTGGGGCACCATCGGCAGTCTGCAACAAGTCGACGATTCTTGGTGGGACGGCTTAGCCGTCTTGCAGTGGCGACACTGGGCGCGAATCCACACGCGCCAAGTGGACGCAGGAAATGCGTCCACGTTGCACATTCTGGACCGTTACTGGATGGCGTTCAACCGGCTTGACCAGAATTTTGGCGGCCATATGACGACGGCGTTCAACTCGTGGATGCCGCAGATCATGATGAACGCTTATCATAGCATCGCAGAGGACCGAGGGTTACTAGCAAACCCGGTTCAGTTGGCACAACCAAGTCGGAGCTACCGTGCGGACGAAGTCGAATGCGTGTTATTGCCGGGGGACGAGAAAGGGCGGAAAGTGAAGTGCGAAAAGTATCCGTTGAGGGTCGACTTTGAGGAGGGGTGCACAATCGATCGAGATACGGATGTGCAGAATGCGGGGGACACGCATATCATGTGGGCACGGAGCTGCGATCCGCAAGTAACTCTGTAGTCCCTTGGTTGGGGAAGAATCTGTATTTAAAGTATCGTCAACAAACCAGCTAGCTTGAACCAAGGCACGCGCAGCTAAAACTTGCAAGTCAAGATACAATTCCTGTATAGGTCTTGCGCGCGCTAAAATTCTAGATTGTGCTAGGCTAGTAAACTTAAACTCGGCCTGTAAATTACAAATATCTGTTCACGCGGCCGGGTGTTGCAAGACGCTACGCGTATCATGTACTTCAAAGTATTTGCTCGCAACTTTTGAAGATGAGTCTCAGGTGTGCTTTACCAAGGTCGATCATGGGCGAAGGGAAAGCTAGGTCGACGATGTACATGCACGCAACCGCAGTCTATGCTGGAAATTACTTGCCAGCCAGTTCTGAGACCGGCGGCGGCGGGTGGATAGCTGTTTAAAGCGCGTGCCGTTATTGGGCACGACTGGCACACAGACACTTACCGCCATCATCATTGAGCATGACAGAGCTAGACGACGGACGGTACATGCACATGCATGCATGCACTATTGTCAATTGCAAACAGGCGGCACGCGCAACGGGGCCACTAGGATCCCTAGTCACTGAAAGTAAATTATCATGTATATGGCGGCCCATGTGCTATAATGATTAGCTAGCTACATGGCATGCTTTCACTTAATATCACGAGCCTTCACAAATGTCACGCACGTGGAGAACACACGATGCCAGCCAAATAGACCATGTTCGGATCTGGCTGATTGCACTTCCTTCGTTCGCAAATGCTTCAGATTTCAAACAGATACCGCACAAATACCACCCCAGACGAGGTCAACAAGACAGGAAATCTCGTGACAGGATCTTTGGGCCTACCAACGTGCCACAACAGACGCTTCCATCTCCAACTCTTTCATCAGACTCTCCTCCGCCTTTCTTTAGAAACGAGCTTCGTACTTATGATGAGGCAACCGCCCTCTCCCGAGTCTGCATATTGTTTTCTAGCTTTTCGCTTTCTCACGCTTGTCACCATCATCACTTTCTTATCTGCGTAAAGCGCGGATCCCCGCCGGCGGGCGGCCCGCCAAAGCTGGGGGCGCCGCCCAAACCTCCAAACCCTCCGCCTTGTGCCGCGGCACCGGCGAACCCTGAAAACCCAGGACTTGCTGCACCTGCCACGTATGAGAAGAACTTTTCAATCCCTAGAAGCGGGCGATTCGGCGGTGCTGTAAAAGAGGGCGTATATTTGGGCGGCTCACAACGTCAGCACGGGTTAGTGACAAGCAGAATTTCGGGCTCGGGGAATATTGCTGCCAACTTGGGCCTGTCGGCGACACGAGTGCGCAGAGGTACACTGCACAGTCGCCGTGTGACGTCAGGGGACGACTCCTTCGACGACCTCTTCAAGGCAGCCGAAAACCCGCCACGGACACTGTATACCTGACTGATGGCAGCGGAAACGGCGGCTACGAAGGCGACCTAGATACTTGGAGTTGCTAAAGTAAGAACGGTACTCTAAAACTTTCTTCAAGACAGGAAAGTACTCGCTACCGGTGGAAGTGACGCCAAATCCACGAGGTCCGAGTCAGGCAGCAAGCGCTGCAGCAAACGCAGGCTGAATGCATTTCGCGACTCATCGGATGGTTCCAGGATATCGAGCCCAATCCCGACAGATTCTGAAGAACACACTCGGCAGCGCACACCGGCAAAAGCAGCTCTAGATGGGAAGTGTCGAGCCGTTTGTTCAAGTCTGTCGTGACCATCTCATATTTTACCTCTTCGTCTTGCCATGCTGCAAACTGCACAGAAAAGCATCTAAAAGCTCACCTCCGAAGCCTCCAAACCCTGAGCCAGGCGACGAAGCCGCGGCCGCAAAGCCCCCGCCACTGGACTGGCCGGCAAAACCTCCAAACCCTCCGGAGAGTTTAGCCGCGAAGCTGCCGAAGGCGCCCGCGGTCGGGGCGCTCCCAAATGCGGGCGCCGATTGGGCGACTCCTGCGGGGCAAGAGACGGAATTTGAAGCGTCATAGGCGTTGGTGATACTCGTTTGCGCGATCTCGTTTGCGTGGTAAGCTCTGAAGCTACTCATTCACGCGACAGACGTTGACCTGATCATCGTTCTTTGCTACCACTCATCCCTGAACGTTCCTGGTAGGACTCAAGTCACTGAGAGAGACGTTGATCTGATCATCGTTCTTCGCTACCCACTTATCGCTAAACGTTTCTGAATGGTATACTTAAGGATCCAGGCACTGATTGTGTCAGTCCACACGAGTTTTGCGCAGAACCCTCGCTAAACCTGGGGACCAAGGAAGAATCGTTCAGTGGCGGAAAAGAAGGGGAGTAAGTACGAGCCCTGCTTCGCTCCTCACGTCTGGTGTTCCAACTGCTACCAGAGATGGTGTAGCCCATTTTGCGTTTCATGACGAAGCTCACACTCGGAGCGCCAGGCCATATTTCTGCTTTGCTCAACCGTTTCCGCTTACCTCACAGAAGCTCGCTCAAAACCCATCAGTAACCGCAAATACTGGGTCATTTACTGCTTCGCCCCTAGAAATATGGACACATCAGATAGCTTGTTGAATCGCTTTATAGCAGATGCTCACCAGGCAGCGCCGGCCCCAGCGTTCTGCTCTGTCCAAACCCGCCGACCATCCCCCCGATAACCTGGTTTGATGACGTGGCTCCTCCGATCTGCCCCGGACTCCCAAACCCGGAACTGGCCGGTTGCCCAAAGCCTGAACCCCCAAACCCTGGGCTCGCGGGCTGCCCAAACGCTGATCCCGCAGTCGGCGCGCCAAACGGCGATGTGATTTTACCAAACCCACTTGGGTTAGCTGAGGCAGTGAAAGGAGAGCTGGCCCCCGGGAGTGCAAACGAGGCCGGTTTGAAGAGCGCGTTTGGGTCCGAGGGGGGGGCGGAGATGGCGGGGGAAGGAGCCCCGGGAGACGGGAACGACGTTAAGCCGAACGGGCTCGGTTTGGAGGGGTCAGCCGGGGTTGCGCTTCCTAACCCAAAACCTCCAAACCCACCAAACCCGCCGAGGGCCCCAGCCGCGTTCGAAACGTCTTCTTCGTCCATAGACTCTTCTTTCTCTTCCTGGGGGGGTGGAATTGGTGGCGCTGGAGGAGGGGGGGCGAAAGACTGCATCGCAGGCTGGATTTGCGCAAATGCAAAAGGAGATGGGGTTTTCACACTTGGTGGGGACGAGAACGGAGAAGCAGAAGCAGCCACCGGAGACGAGGGTGTGAATGCGGGGAACGCCGTACTCGAAAAGAGGGCTCCCGGAGACTGTGATTGAGGGGGGGTGGTTCCGAACGGGGAACTGGGCACCTCCGTCGGGGGTGTCCGGGGGCTTTCCGGATTTTCCGGCGCTTCTGGGGGAGGCGGGCCGTCCGGTGCTGACACCGGTTTTTGGGCTGGAGCGGGAGAGGACACTTGCTCGGGCAGTTTGGTGTCAACCGGGGCGTTTTCCGCAGCCTTTGGACCTTCCGGTTTTTGCTCATCCTCGTTTGCTGACTGCCCGGTCGCTCGATCTGGAGTCCCAGCCTGCTGCTCTTTGCTTTGATCGAGACTGCTTGACGGCTCTTGCTCCTCTGCTGAAGGGATTTGCTTCTCCTCTCCGCTCTTTGAATCCAACTTGAAAGCGAGGGGTTTGAGGAACGGCGCCGCAGAGACACCGAACGGGCTCGGCGTTTCGCCCGTTGTCGCAGTCTGCGGTTTGGCAAACCCTGCAAATGAGACCGGGGGAGCCGCGCTTACTGCTCCAAAGAGGTTTGGTGGTTTAGCCCCTTCCGAAGCCCCTTGTTTCCCTGCTCCAAAATTGAAGGACTGGCTAAAACCGGCGAACCCGGAAGCGGCCCCAAACGATGCAAACCCAACCGCAGGGGCTTTGGAGGTTTCTGGCGCTTCTGACGTGGCAGCTTCGGGCTGTGCCACGTGTTGTTTCCCCGTTTTCGGCGCTGACGTGTCGACCGGCGGCGCTTCCGTTCGATCGCTTACTTTCTTCTCAACGCTTATTCTCTCCTCATTACTCATTTGCGTCTCCTCGCTTCTCCTTTTCTCATCGCCTCTCTTCCGCCTCTCGTTGTCCCTCCCCTCCTCTTCACTAGGCGCCTCGTCATCGCTTATGGTCACCTCATCACTTATGCCCCTATCGCCCCGGCGCTTATCCCCGTCCCTCTTCCGACTTCTCCCGACATCAGAGGCGGTCTTTGCCAGCTCAGCGAATGACGAGAAGCCCCCGGCTTGCGGCGGAGCCGAAACCGCAGAGTTAAGCTTTACCCCCGGTCTTGACCCTGCCTCTCTCTTACTGCCAGCGGGCTGAGAAGTGACGCCAGCGAAGCCCGAGAAGAGCCCAGGCTGCGAGCTGGCCGCCGGCACCGATGCGGCTGACGTCAGCGTCGATTCGCTCGTGTCGAACTTGAGCTCCGAAACGGTGGCTGGGGCCGCTTTCGACGAGCTGGGTGCTCCGAAACCGGCGAAATCGGATGTGGGGCCGGTCGAGAATGGATTGGTGGCTGGCTTGAAACCGCTGTCGCTTTTCCCCGTCATGCTAGTTGGCCTAACTGGCAGCGCGAACCCGCTAAACGGTCCCGACGTCGAAGCACTCGTCCCTTCCTTCGAACCTGGCCCCGTCCCAAAAGGAGCAAAAGCGGTGCTAGAGACCTGTTTGACCCCCTCCGCACTCTTTTGTCCAAAATTAGCAAATGGACTCTGGAACGGGTTCTGGCCGAAACCGGGGGGTTTCGTCTTGGGGGGCTCGTTCGCGCGGGCAACCGGACCCCCCGAGGGCTTCGCTTGCGTGGGGGGGGGCTGTGCCTTGCCGGGCGTCAGTCCCCCCGAAACGGGGCCGCTCACGCCGAAGGCCTGCGGGCTTCTGCGGCTAAGCCGCCTTTCGGCTTGCCGTTGTTCTCCTTCCGAAACCGCTTCGATCTCGTCCTCTTCGGTGTAAACGGACTCTTCGGATGCCTCTTCGACCAGCTGGGGGGCTCCGGACGTCCGGCGGGAGAGGTGGGCGCCTATCATGAAAGGAGCGAGGGGAGCTCTTGAGAAGCTGGAAAAGAACGACACATCGGGGCGCCTACTAGTAGGAGAGGAAGAGGGGCTGTTTATAGGCAGGAACAAACGAGAAGCTATGTGCTGATTTTATGCACAGAGAAGTGCTTATCTGATGCAGAGAAAAATCGGCTGAATGCAAGGAGAGCCATAAACAGGGGACGGCACAACTACGTGTGTTGCGTATCGTTAGCCAGGGGCACTCGTGAAGAAGTGAGCAGGTTCAGTATTGAAATACAAGAATAATCATTTCAACGAGCACAATTTGATCAAGCTCAATACTTGGCCGGGGGGCTGTGCTCGTATATAACGAGCTTGGATGTAGTACGTCACCAGAGCTTGCGTTCAAAAAGCAGAGGAGATCAAGTACTCAGCAAGTGACGGAGGAACAGAGTCGCCCACTTACCAGCATATGGCACGGGGGAAGGGGGTGGCTGCGCTCTCTGAGAAGTACCCCCTCTTTTGATGGTGGTCGTGGGTGCGTGGTACTTGGAGAGACCCTGAAACAGGAGCCAGCGTTGAGTCTGGCGGTGTTGGAAAACAAGAAAACTATCTCAAAGGCTCCGATCGTTTCCGTGTAACAGACCCAATTTGCTCAGCTTGAGGGATGCTTCTCCTCCCTTGCCGATCCGAAAACAAAATATGAGAAGGGAGTAGAATAATCAAAAAAGTCTTGGTCCTTTCGAGCAGAACACTACGGGAACCCGGTGCATCATTTAAGCGCCCCAGCTTTTCCTAGCTTCTTTTCTTCCCGTCGCGGAAGCCAATTATGAAGGCCCGGCATCACCTAACAGCCTCTCATTTTATCCTGGAGATGAGGCACCAGATCGTCGACTTCAATAAAAGGACTCCGCAACTCACGAGTGTTTGGTATGAAAGCTCTGCCTAATCAAACTCCTGCTGAGAAGCACGCAGAAACAACCCAGAGTTACATGGATGCTGAAGAAACTCAGCACCCGAGCTTTTGAACGGGTTTAGTTGCATCTGCGAGTTCCCTCAGGACGTGATCAACCTAAAATATCAAAGCCAAAACTCTGACGTCACCAGCTCACCTCCCGAGCGACTCTCCTCTCACTCAGTGGCGTACCCTCCCCGAAAATTGGCGTGCCCGCTTTCCCCGCGGACTGGGGGGTCGCCGTCCCTGCTCTTCTCACCCCCCCATTCGCGGAGGCGGGGGAGTAGGTAAGCCGCTGCTTGGGGAGGGGGCTCTTGGACGGGCTGACGTCACCTATGACGTCATCAAAGTCCGGGACACGGAAGACGGTGCCGGTGCCAGTCCTGCAGAACAAAAGTGGGGTCAGTGCCTTTCCGGATGCTTCCGGACACTTGGAAGATATCGATCGGACAAGCTTCGACCACTGTCGAGATACGGTTCTAAAGTCCGACAGAAAGTGTCCCAGAATCCGATCATTTGACAAGATTTTGAAAGAAACCTGTATGCTCAGAGTCCAAGGATGTTATCACGTTGAATGCTGCCTCCGTTTGAGTGGGCAGGCGTAGTCTGTTCTTCTTTGAAAGGAGAACAACTTAACGACTTGAATTCAGGGAAATTTGCATCGCCTGCTTGTCACTACTTTTTGACAAAATCCAAACTGTTTCGGGAAAGCGCAAGCTTGCAAGCCGACGCTGACCTCATTGCTGACGACTTTGGGGTGCGCACAGCTGGCGAGCGCTCGGTGGGCGAGATGTTGAGCGACCGTAGGATCTCCTCGGCGCGGGGGGTGCTCTCCATGCCTGATTTTGGGGGGGTGGCGCGATCGTTGATTCCCAACTGGGCCATGAGGTGGGTTAAGCGGGACGCCTGTTCTTGTGCGACCGCCATTTGGGTGTTGACTGTATTGTACAGGGACTGAACTGAAGGTTTCGGCCTGCGGTTGAAAAGGGTTATTGCGTGGTTAGGGTCGGTTAAAGGGCCATGAGGTGGGTTAAGCGGGACGCGTGTTTGGGCGACCGCCATGTAGGAGTTGACTGGTTGTACAGCGATTGACCGAGGGTTTTGGCCGGCGGTTACGGAGGGTTACACGATAGTATCGACGCAAGTGGATGATTGCGGACTTGGAAAGCCAGCAGACGCCTGCTCAAGAAGGATTCCGCTCTTACGACATAGTTCCAACAATTACAGGCCCAACATTAGACAGGTTGATAAAATGGCTTCTACCCTAGACTACCCAAGTGTTAAAGCGAATCCAGAAAAGGAAAGAAGCACAAAGAAAGAGGAGTTTGAAGAGAACCAATTAAACCTTAGCTGATTCAATTAGGTAAAAACTATCCCGCGTACAGGGTACACAGATTCGTACAGAACTTGAGATGTGAAGAATGAGGAAGGTGAGCAAGGGGGTCGAACTGCACAGGCAGGCAAAAGCATGCCTCGACTCAAGAGCAACGGGTCAAGATTGCGTCCGCTAGATATTCTCAAGGAACGTAACGAACAAAGTGAAAATTTGAGAGGCTCCAAGCACAGAGGCTCTCTTTTGAGTCACCATGACCGCAATTATTGGAAAAGCACTCGATCGTCACTTGCTTTACCGGCAGCAGAAAGAGCCGCTATAAAGGCGATGAAAGAAGTTTGCAACCGTTCAAAAGCTCACTGTTCTTTGGGCGGGAACGCCCCCTCTTTTCCGGGCCGCTTCGCTCCGAAAGCACCGAGCCGCCGAGCTGGGCTCTCTTTCACTGGGGGCCGTTGCCGCAGCTCCAGGGTTTGGAGGTGGATTTGGAGGTCCGTCAGCTTTCGCTTCAGAGCCTAAGGTAAAGCAAAAAGGGGAATTGATGAGAAAGAAACCACATTTTCTTTTGTATACTTTCGCGAAGAGAGTCAGGTGGTTCTCAAGATCCCTTCACCGAATATTGGCCGCTGCTGCCGTTGCGAACTTCCAAAGTCGACGTTGAGATCCGTCTCGGCTCTGTTTGACAGCTTCGATTGCAAGTGCGAGTAGAGGATGTCAGCAAGTCTCTTATAAACCACTTACCAATGGTTTGAATCTCACAATTTTGCGCCCGTGTATTGTCTGCCGAGCTCCAGACTCCGAAAGACCTACAGCGTCTGCTTGACAGCCTCACGTAGGGAATGACACAAAAGCAGAGCGGTGTTCACCTTATCAGAAAACAGTACTGTCCTTGTGCCTACCTCAGTGCCTCGCAATACGTTTTCCTTTTGCTGACATGCCTGACGGGCTTCTTTGATTGCGGACTCCAGTAAGAATTGCTTTCCTTGGATCCACAGACTCTGCGCCTGGGGAGCTTATCTGGTCCATTGCGAGCAAGTCTTTTCTTTTCGCCCCCACCTTAGGCTCCAGCCCCTTAATATCCCACAAAACCCTAAACTTGGAACCAACTTTATCCGGAAGCGCAGAACCTAATTTTAGCTTACCTGGTCCGTTGCTAGCAAGCCTTTTCTTTGCGCCTCCACCTTCGGCTCCAGCCCCTTCTCATCCCACAAGACTCTAAACCGCTCGTCTCGCGCCTGCTCCACCTTACTCTCGAGCACGATGCGCCACGTGTCAGCTCGGTGCGTATCCGCCATTAGGCCCTGTACCAAACGGTACGAAGGGCCCAATCAATGGGAAACTATGCTTATTGTAAATTGTAAAGAATGCACCATAAAGTTATCAAAAATAAGGAAGCAACCCAAAGACCTGAACGAACACTTTAGCTTCCGTTTGAGTGCCTTCATTGAGCAAGAACGACCGGCAGATATACCAAGAAACTATCGGATTCCTCCTGCCGGAACCCGAAAAGTAGTACGGTCAACCTTCATATCGTGAAGGTTCAGCAAACGCAAACTGCAGAGTTTTGCAGACACGTAAATTCAAGCCGAAGCACGGTCCACGGTCGAGGGAATCTGCCTCAGGGCCATTGTCGAATTCCCAATCTCGGATGGCCGGTCGTTCCAGTTTATGAGATCAATGTCGGAATATGAGAAGCCAGATTCGTGCCGGAACAATGGGCCTTGAAGAGAAATCTGCAATTGACATTCCGCGACCTCACCTGGACCCTACGCCCCGCCCCCGCGACCTCTTCCCGAAGCTCCAGGCACTCCTGATAAAGGGCCGCAGTGCTTCGGAAGAGGCCCTCTAGAGATTCTCGGTGCAGAGGGTTGTTTGAGCCGGCCGGAGAGGAAGCTCTAAGGGGGGCGAGGAGGGCGTCGAGCTCGGCCGCCATGTGCTGGACCTGTGATTTCAAAAGGAGGCAAAGGATCTTGGAGTCACATGCTGAGAGCGACTGATGGATCCAGCGCTCGCTTGAGAAATGCTCCCAGCAGCATGCCTCAGTGCTTCCTATGAGATGACCAAACATAAATGTTCCCGAGCTGACTCCCAAGGGGAGGATCCCTTCGCTTTCTAAAAGCGAGATTGTCATACGACAAAGTGAAACGTTCGGTGGCGAATCTTACTTGAACGCTCGACTCTACATCCGTCACCAGCGCTTCATGCAGGGATGAAATAGAGAAACATCTGAAGCGTTTACTATTTCTTTTGTTGCGATTCTCTAACACTCTGCTTCTGTCCGCCCAGATGCTTACCATGCCCCTTAACCTCTCGGCGCAAAGATCCGCGATTTTGTAATATCCACGTGGTCAAAATACAAGCGGGAGAAACTCAAGTTACTCACCTCATCCAACTCATTCAGAAACTCCGCCTCCTCATCTACCCCACCGGCCGGCTTCTTCCCCTCCTGGGGGGTCGCTTTCCCTGCCGCGCCCTGCCCCCTGCTAGACGCTCGAACCGCCGTCCGTTTCACGTGGCCCTGATTCGCCGCAGGCATGCTAGCCTCCTCCTCTGCCTGCAAGTCCGTCGACGAATGTCCCCTCTTTGGAGAACTGGGTCGCCTCTCCTGCACCGACTCCCGCCTCTCCTGTACCGATTCTCGTTTCCCGAGGCCTTGCAGGGGCGCCGGCTCCTTGTGCGCGGCTCTGGTTTCGAGTAGCGCCGCGGCGGGCGCCTCGGGAACGGGGCCCGCGTCGGCGCTTTTCGGGGGCGCAGCGAACGGGCTGAAACCGCCCCCGGTGCGGAAGCCGCTAAACCCCCCCCCAGTCCCAACCCCTGCAAATCCGCCATTAGGCGTTCCCATCTTGACGGCCTTATCGCCTTCCGGCTTTGCAGGCTCGCCGAACTTCGGAACGGCAAACGGAGAAGAAGCTGCCGGGGGGGGTGCGCTCGTTCTCGCGCCGAAAGCGGGGGTCGTGCGGCCAGACTCTTCCCCGGCATCGGCAGCCGAGAAGCCGAAGGGAGGGGTCGGAGCGAACCCCCCAAAGGCAGGAGATGACCCCCCCAAAGGGGGGGAGGGCGCCGCAAATGTGTTTCCCGAGCTAGAGAAAGCGCCGAAGGGCGACGTCGACGGGCCGGTAAACGGCGGGGGGGTGGGGAGAGGAGCAGTTGAGGGGGCGCCAAAGAGAGGGGGCGCTTGTGAGGGGGTTGAGGGTTTCGGCTGAGTTGCGCCAAAAGGTGAAGTGGCCACACTCGGAGCGGTTTTGTCGATGGGTTTGATGACCTGCTTGCCTTCTGACCCGGGCAGAAAGGCGGGGATTGGGGGCGCGGCAGCGAAGAGACCCGGTCTTGGAGTCTCGGGTTTGGCGCTAACCGGTTTCTCCAGGGCTTTGATAACCTGCTTCCCTTCTGAGCCGGGAAGGAAGGTGGGGATCGGGGGCGCAGCGGCGAAGAGACCCGGTTTTGAAGTCTGGGGTTTGGCGCTGACCGGTTTATCCAGGGTTTTGATAACCTGATTCCCTTCCGAACCAGGGAGGAAATCAGGAATCGGCGGTGCGGCAGCAAAAAGACCCGGTTTTTGAGTCGATTTTTCTGCGCCGTCTGGTTTGGCGAGGGGTTTGATGGCTTGCTTTCCTTCTGAACCCGGGAGGAAGGCCGGGACAGGCGGCGCGGCAGCGAACAGCCCCGGTTTCTGCATCTCCGGTTTAACGCTGTCCGGCTTCGCAAGAGTTCTAATAGCCTGCTTCCCTTCTGAGCCAGGAAGGAACGCCGGGATAGGGGGCGGCGCGGCAAAGAGCCCCGGTTTCTGGGTTGTGGGGTTTGCGCTGTCTGGTTCTTCCAGGGGGGTAATCACCGCCTTATCTTCGGAAGCAGGTGGACGTTTAGAAACTAGGGGCGGCGAAACAGGCTGCCGCTGAAGCGGGGTTGCTCCTTCTTCGTCTTCTAGAAGGTCTGCATCTGCGAAGAAAGAAGAGCGCAGAGGTTTGTTGCTGAAACAGGGCTGCCTTGGACTCAAAACGTCGATCGGCTGCAACAAGAGGAACCCTGAGCTGCTAGCTGGTGTCAAGTGCGGAAAAGCACCTTCTCTGGCACTTTGGTTGACACTACCTGGTTTATGTCCTTGCTGTGGTTTGATTGTAGATTGGATTGAAAAAAGTGTTGACGAGACCTCCGGTGACTAGCAAGGGGGGAGAGTGGAAAGAAAAGCCTCCGAAAATCGTTCTAAGAGCACTTGCAGAAAAATTGTGTGGAGACCGCAACGGAGGCGCTTGGAGGCTCGAGACGTATCAGCGTCCCGAGCTTCTTCTCAGGAAACCTTGTGCACAGGCTCCGTTTCAAAGGCACAATAGCTTCTTTGAACTCCCTGCTTGACTTTTGAGGGCTTGAGTGCGCGAAGTTTTCTGGCAATCGCACTCCCAACGTTGTCGCATGCGCAGCCAACAACACGCTCTCGCATCCCTCTCTCCTGATGAATAGAAGCTGAACGAACAGAAACGCTATTCCTGATCATGCCCATTTTTCCATAACATCGATCGCAATTCAAAGCGCACCTTCATCCGCTGGCGGCAGTGCCTGCCCCTGCGCCGCCCTTGCTTCCGCAGCACGCCGCTCCGCCGCCTCCGCCACAGCCGCACGCAACCTGCTGACGTCGTCGACCGGTTTCGCTTCCTCTGCACCCCCACGGGAAGCTGTACCTTCTCTTTCTTCAGGTGACGGGGCTGCTTCAGATGGCTTTGGCTCTTCTGCTTCTTTTTGGGGGGTTGGCTCTTGAGGGGCGGCTTGGAGCTCTTCCAGGGGGGCGAAAGTTGGGCGCGGAGCGGTAACTAGGTTGGGGACGTCCTTGGCGCCGTCGAGCCTGCAGAAAGCGCGGGATGGACTCCCTTCGGAATGAATGTCGTGCTCTCCGTGCTCTATCTTGGTATGGTTTCCGCTTGATCAAAAACGTCCGCTTGATGTTCTTCAGTTGGCACAGAAATTGGAGAACGAACGTTCGACGATGAGTGAGTGCAATCGAATCTCCCGCTCTTAAGAGACAAAACTCTCGAACAAATGCGAAGGCCGGTCTTCCTTCCGGCACGGAGTCATGGCAGCATCGCCGGAGCTGTTTGTCACTCGACCTCGTTTCGACTTACCCCGTTTGCCAAGGGGCCCGTGTGTTCCTACTCCTGAACTTTAAGGAAACGGGAACCTTGGGTTACTTATGCTTTCCAAAACACCTGCGACCTCTCGACAGACCAAAAACTCGACAACTCCCAACTCGACAACTTTTCATCGTTTTCCTAAGCCTGGACATCGAAGAACCGACCAGCCAGCTTGGAGGTTCACAAATGCAACGCGAAGGAAGCTCCGAACTACAGTCCGTCCTTGGCTCTGGAAGAACGACGCTCTGAGCAAAAGTTCACCTCGCAAAGACGAACGCGCTGAGCGTGCCCTCTGACGTCACGTGCAGCATGATTGGCTGCGGCGGGAGCTGAGTCTCGCGGTCGCGCGGATCGTACAGCTGAATCTGCGTGGACGTCCGGTCGATGGCCAACCCAACCACAAAGTTGTCATCGCCGCTCTCTGCAAGTACGGAACCTCATTGAGAAGTATTCGAGCAAACTTAGTAGCTTCCTCGTCCTCAATCATGCAACTTTTGATCGATCCCCAAATACTATGCCATCAGGGTGAAGTGCTTCGATCCCTCAAGTAACAGTGAGTTTGCGTGGACCTCCGATCGACAGCTGGCGCAACAAAAGTGGCAGCGCCGCTTTCTCAAAAGAGTGTCAGGAAAAATCAGTAGCTAGGCGAGTCTCGTGAGCTTTCACGTAGACAAAGTGCATTAGGATTTGTGACACTTTGCTGAGCTTTCCAAGCCTTATCATCACCACCTTCTTCTTAATCTCGTATAACGACGTTCCCCCGTCAGCCAGCCCAACTACTCGAAGTTGTCGGTAAATTCCTCCGCTAAGGAATAGCTACTCCGAAGCACTGTCCGAATCTTAAAGAGGCCTTGTAGCGGATTTGCTGGCGCCGAGCAACTAAAACAACTGGCGATGACACGCGCCACAATAGATGGACGGAAACGAAGACACAACGAAATTTCGTTGAAGAAAATTGCGAGTAAGGCGTTACCTGGCATATCCACTCGAGGAATGAACGTGTCGTCTTCAATCTGCCACTGGCGCAGCGTCTCTTGCCCGTCCTCTTCCCGCCAGCCGACTAAGTTGATGTGGTCGTCGTAACTCTTCCGGTTCGCCACTATGACTACGTTCCTGATCTCAGAACGGAGGCACTGTCGTCAGTCGAGAAATTTTGTTTAGGTCCATACTGCGGTCCTGTCCAACGAAGCCCTCCGCCGAGCCTCACGCTAGAGCCGTCCGATGCTCAGAGATTGGTGATTTAACGGTCTAGGTTCTAGGTTCTGGGTTTTAGCAAGGGGTAGGAATCGGTGTTGTCAAGCAGCCAAATATCGATCAAGCAACGCTTGACTTCGACGAAGCAACTCTTTGCATCCAGCACATTCAGAGTTTCCGAGCTTTTTGGAGCCTCCGTCTGCGCCTCCTTCTGCTGACTTCTTTCGCAGAGTACAGCTAAGAGCAAGACACCGCAGTAGTTTGTTTCTCAAGGAGAGCGGCAGACGCTAAGGTTCACGACTCTACCACAGATAGCGGAAAGTACTCTAAAGCCATTTACAGAAAACCGAAGACCTCCCGTGCTTCCAATACATAAAGCTCTACAAGGTCCAAAAACTTCGCAGGACGCACAACACTCACCATTCTTTGATGAGACTCGCGTGCAGATACGGTCCCGCATTGGCGTCCGTCGCTTCAGACTGAATGCTCGGGCTCAGCCCGTCGAAGAGCACTTCTCGGACGTCCGAAGCTTCGTCGGCGAAACTAGAGCGAGACGCCGTTTCCAGGGCCACTAGAGGGCTGTCTTCGACCTCGGAGCCGTCCTCGTTGAAGGGAACTAGACTGAGGAGGATTATGCCAGGTCGGATCCACCGGAGGGTGTCAACTGCGCAGCGGAGACTCATTTGAGTGACTGTATTCGGTCGAGCTTCGTGTGGGGGTTGTGTGACAGATGACCAATTTGAGAGGGAGGGCGAGGGGCGACAAAAGCTGGCAAGAATTTGCCTTTTCCGTTCTTACTTGGCGACACTGCACTGTGAAGAATCTTGTTCCGCGCACCCACAGGAACCGATAGACTATCAGGCAGTAACTTGAAGCTTAGTGGTGACCTGATGAGCAATCCCGTTCAAAGTTGTCATGACAAACCAACCTTAGGACCGGAACTTTAACAGACGCGGGCATCTCGGGTCGGAAGAAATTCGGTACTAAGTAGACTGTCGTTACAAACTGTCTTTGCCGATGAATCAAGAGCCATCTTCGGTGGTCGTACTAAACGGGACAATTTTGCAGCACGATTGCGACATAGTTGCAGGCGAGGGCCTCCCATTGAAGTCGGGAAAAAAGATCGTCTCGGGTGATTTGTTTGGTCTGCAGATCACAGACCCGTTTCATGATCAATGGTCTAGCGTCAACATGTCAGAATTGGCAACGACTTTGGCGAATCCCAGAAAAGCGGCAAGGGGAAGTACTTTCTTACTCAGTACATGATGCGCCAACTCTGCTTGCCCCACCGACAGCGCGGGTTTGATTGTCGCTACCACCGTCGCGAGGTCCTTTGTCGCAATCGAGATGGCCCCGTCCTTGGATGCAAACGCCACGTGGCGACCATCGGGGCTCCAAGAAGCTGCAGAGACGAAACGGCGCGACTATGTCAACAAGGAGAGAAAGGGCAGACACGATTTGCTCCGCGCTGATTATGTGTCCCTGGCTACATTTTATTCGATTAGTAAGAAAAGCCGTGGCTATCAATGACAGATGCCTCATTGCATTTTCTAATCAACTAAAAGGTCTTCAACAACATTGACACCATTACGAGATATTACGACAAGGTGAGTTCAAAGTCCGCGTTCTGCAAAAACTCTAGACGAACGAATGACACTAGCTGCATCATAAGATCCAAAAGGAAGCACACGTTCTCACCAGCTACCACGTCACTCCTGCTGGGCCCTTGCATGCCCTTGCTGAGGTCACCAATCCGCAGAGTGTCGTCATCCAGAACAGCTAGCAGCGTCCGGTTGTCGCTCGGAGACCATGCCAGACTACGCACTGAGAAGTCAAACTGCAGCCGAGGGGGGGGCTGGACCTGGCAGGAATTGAACACAGAAGAGTTTGTGGCGGGCTGCATTTCAGAGGTGGGACCAGCAATTGTGTACTCTGGTTCCAGTTAGTGTCTCGTCATCAATCCGATGAGCATTATGGGAAGTGCTTCTTTATGTCTGTTGACCGGGTCTTGTCACCAGTCAGACAACTAGATAGACTTGCTTGGTAGAGGTCGTGTCTCCACATGATTTTATCCCTTTCTGCCTCACAGTACGAACAAAACTGTCAGGCAGAGAAGAGTCCTACTCTATACTAGCCTACTTCAACTCCACTATGACGGTGGTATATTGCCAAATTAATGGTTCAGACACACTTCCAGTAGATCCCTACTGGGTGCAAGGTGCCTTTGACGCTATGCCATATGACTCCACTTTGCCTCTTAAGAAGCTACGGAGATAGGCCGGCGATCAGTCTACGAGGGCAGAACCCGTGATATCTAAGAGAGCAGCAGTGTTCCCTTTGGCATACCCGCTCGGACATCATTCCTGGAAGTTGAGAAGCCGCTACGTATTAGTCATCACTAGGTGAAGAAGCTAGAAAAGCAGGTTTTTTGTATGAACAACTCATTATTAGGTCTGTACAGAGAATGTGACTACGATTTCCTGTCTTTGTAAGAACTCATCAAATTCTGAGTCTATCAGAGCCCCTGCACTCACCTTATCAATCAAGTCCTGTGTGGAGAAGATGCAAACGCCCCCCTTCGCACCAACTGCCAGCAGGAGCTCATCAGCAGACAGGCTGAGGGTGTGAATACCCTCCAGGTCAGGGACTAGCCTCACACCGTCCTCTCCTTCCGCGACTTTAGCCTCGCCAGAAGACTTTGCGGCTTCGGCAAGCTCGAGAAGCGTTGCAGTCCGTGCGGCATAGAGGCCTGGAACCGTACATAGCATAATTTAGTGATATGGTTACAGCTGCCAAGTCTTCCCCAACAGGAGGCAGAAAGCAAGTGTCCAGTGGTATGAGTGACTGGGGCAGTGACGCCGGAACGCGGAAAGGGGGGGGCATGTCAATCGCCCGTCAGATGTGAGAGGGAAAGACTGAGCGCTTGTCGCATCAGTTAGCTTCCAGGTTCAAGCAATGCGAATACTGGATTGTCGTCACCAATTAGAGAATTCGATACAAGTCCTTTAATAAATTCCATCTTGAGTCCAAGAGCAACTCAAAAGTAGGTGGTGTCAATGTTGAAAGGGACAATGCAAGAAAAATATCTTCTCAAGTGCTGAATGTTTTTCTGAACCGTAAGGCGCGGGGGGCTATGTGGACAAAGAACAGATTACTTGAGGCCGCATAACTTGAAGGGGGATAACCTGAAGGGGGATAACCTCACCACCCATTTAGCAGATCTTTCTGCATTGATGAGGTTTATCCTGACACAATCAGAGTATGAAAGCCAAATGAGAAGATCGGACCAGCAATCAAAACAAAATAGAGATCAAAAACTACCACCATCATTCATCTTTTTGACAAAGGCGTACCTCTACCATCTCCAATGAAGACTGCCCCATAAATGTTGGACACCGCCAGAAGACTAGCATTGCCGGGACTTGCTTCCCGCTCTGTTTCGCTCCCAAGTCTGATGCTCGCTCCCAGGCGCTTGAACATTGCAAAGTCAATATTAACGCTGTCCACTTCTTCGACAGCATCGGGGCCGACTTCAACAACAGGAGCGCCCGCCATTGCTCCCCACTGGCTGACCCCGCACGTTGTGCTTGGAGATGCCAATCAGCTAGAGTCTGATTAGGTGCTTGCTTAGACTCAGGAGTTGCTTGCTCATGGCGGCTTGGGGGTTTGGCAGCGCTTCCAGGACGCCTGAAACGCTTCAGAATGAATTCATGCTGGAAAATCATTTAGGAAGTTTACATGGGAGG